>JAOTQG010128732.1:0-10029 GCA_025631175.1 Iris virginica
ATAGCATACCACATAAGGTTGTTAGACACATAATAGACATGACATGGTCATATTGCATATGAGAGTAACATATTAATGTGTTAACATTTTGTGTAGGCACATTAGTGTGTGATTTAAAGATGAAGACATGTCATTTTGGCATCATTACAAAGTCAAGAGAACATCTAACGACTGCTATTGGCCAAAGAAGGGACAAGATCAACATGGAAAGGCTAGAAGACAACCAAGGACAGGTTTTTCCGACCAAAAAGCAAAAAACCAAGGACATGATTGGAAAGTAAGCCGTACTGTCGGGATTCCCATGAATCCCAACCATTACGGTCTAGGTCTTGTTGTCCTGACTTGCAAAGCTTCTAGCCTCAATTCGGAAAAGGGGCAAAATGGGAAACTTTTAAGGTACTTTCAAGGGCATTTTGATCACTTATGAAGGATGATATTATCACGACACAACTCTAGGATCTACCTTCACCCACGATCTCAAGTTAGCAAATAATTGCAGCCCTTTGTTGAACTAATATATCCCCCTTAATTATCAACCCTAAAGAGAGGTTGGTGAAAGCTTTGTGAGATTAGTGAGTGTGTGAGTGCCTCTCCTCTGAAATATTCAACCCTCTCTCTCTCTCTCCCATACATCTCCATTCTCCCTCAAGAACAAACCCTAATCCTATAACATCTCACACTCAAGTCAACCCCTAAACACTACATCAAACATCCAACCTCCTCTATTCCCTACAATCAAGCCTTCAAACCAAACAAAGGAGACATCATTCGAGCCATGTCCTAGGAGAGAAAGTGGCCAACCATCCTCTTCTATTCTCACAAATCCTTGGGAGTAGGTAACAATCATACAAGGTTTATCTATGTAATGTCTTCTCCCTAGCTAGTTGAATCTAGATATGTATCTCTTCTCCATATTGATATGTGATGAGTAGTAGTCTTTATTCATGTATGAGATGAGATGAATATCATGTACGTTTCACTGTCTTGAGTTGATGTAAATGTTATCTTTGCTTTGAAGCTTATGAATGCATGCTATTATGGTCCTTTCCATGAAAAGAGTTGTATGATTTCTTTGAGACTTTGAGATCTCCATGAACATGGGAGCTTAACCTTGAATCTAGGCTAGTATGTGAGCTTTGTATGTGATTGGGAGTAATGATATGCCTCATGCTTTGTCTCCTTAGATTTACATCCCTCCTATTAGCATGCTTTACTCTTTTCCTTAGGTGCTTAATGTATGATTCTAAGATGTTTATTGAAATGTGATGAGACTTGTGTTCTTATGGCTTTTTACAATCTTAAGAGTCCATCTCCATTGTAGGGGATCTAGTAACATGAACACATTAAAAGTCATACTCTATCTTGGGATTTGAATCACCCTAGTTTCATTCTTGCAATAGTTATACTTTCATTAGTTTCCATTCCATGCTTTGATGAACTAACGCTACTCCCTTTTATTACATCAAAATTCTTGAATGATGATGTTATCTTCTAGTTCCTAAATAACTATGAAGAGACATTTAAAGGATGTCATGGGTTAATAAACCTCTTAAACCTCATTTCATACCTTAGTTGCCTACCCTAACCATCCATGAACACTAGTTGACCTAGTTAGCCCTCATATTGGTCTTGATGTATTTTAAATAATAATATGTATGAATACATGTTTACTTGTATGTCTTATGCTAATCTTGAATGTTATTAGACCAATGTTTATCTTGGCATACTCTTGAAACTTGATCAGGAGATTTGCATGCTAGACATCATTGAAGACTGGTTAGGGCGAATTGGGTGCTTCATTTCTTCTCGATTCGTAACTTAGCCCCTGAAACTAGATTTCTCACACACACCAGGGCTTGTGCTTCCGAAGCATAAGACGAAGCATAAGACAAAACGCAGGATGAAGACTCTCAATTTCATTCTATAAGTTGAGTAACCACTAACAGAGACCCAACATGCATTTAGTTTCTCACCTAAGCGCTCGATGACCCATTAAACTTGGGCAAAAGCACGTCTTAACCCGAGAGCGCGAGAAAGATATTCTCACAGACGGGCTTAAACTTACTTGACAATTCATGCAATTTAAAGGCTTATTTACATGTAAGTAGTGGTATTTTTCTTTTTCATATAGTCAAAATGAGACAGCTAACATGTTAACCTTACAGATTATGAATGATAATTTTAGCATGAGCATTAACTTTTTATCGCTTATTTTTCGTAATTTAGATCATCTTATCGTCAAACATTGATATTAAACTGTAGAGTTCATCAAATTTTTAATTATATTAAAAATTAAATCATCTTAATTGGTTAAAAGTAAAAAGAAGATAATTTAACTCAAAATACAAAAATTAGTATAAAAATTCTCCTACGCTCCATTTTTATAGGGCACTAAACATCAATCAAGAGAAGTGTACCAAAGATACACAAGTAATATTAGATTGAATCTAGTTGATTTAATATGGCCCGACTAAGAATTTTGTGTGCACCAAACAAAAATAGTTAAAACTAATTAAAATTTACCAACAAAACTTTTGTGCACTTCTAGTGCACCTCTGTAAACAGATGTAGAGTTACTCTAAATATTCAGCCAAAAATGAAACAAACCTTTTGGGGTGGAATGAATGCATCACAACATCCATTTTATGGATCTATAATAAATTATCCAAAATATCAAGGATGTTCAAAATCATAGACGAATATGGAAATCAAGTCATTTTTAGCATCCGCTACAGACTCCGCTGCAAATTTTTGTGTAAATTGTTTGCGGCTTTTGCTTCCGAGTACCTTCGGATCACTTGTCAATCAACATTAAATCATTCATTAATAATTTATAAAATTCTAAGAATATTGCATTTATGTGATAGCTTAAAAACATGAATTTTAGCAGTAAACAACATTCATTCATTAGTAATTCATACTAATACCAAGGAATATTGCAGTTATATAGTTATTGAAAATTGTGAATTTAACATTAAAAACAGTCCCAAAAACACTCCTTAGCAAGACCCGTAATTGAAATAAAGTAAAACAATAAAAATTCATCACTCTTGTCAATGTCTCTTTGGTAGAAGCTAATAAATAACATGGTAATCAAACTCATTAATTACCAGAAAAAGAATATGAACAAAGCTTTTTCAGCATTACATGGGACGAATCAACCCATTGAAATAATGAACTATCACAAGTTCACAACTATCGAACAAAATTTGACACGAAAGCCTTTAATGAGTTAGAATTGTCCTTACAATTTGGCTAATTTGGTTTATCCAAACCTCCAAACAAAGACCCTTTGTCAAAATGCTGACACACGTGTGAGATTCAGCAGCTAAGAGCAGCTCCATCATACAACATGCAAAACTTCGGTGTTATTTGTGATTCCAAGCTGAGATACTTGGTACTCAGCACTGGAGAATGAATTGATTAATAGCAGTTGTTAATCAAGAGTTGTACAACAATATAAATAGCTACTTTCCTCTTTGTTATCAGAAGTTCTTTAAGATCTTCTCACTTGAGACTCCTTCGCCAACTAGAAGAGAAGTAACCTCCTGAAAAAGAGCAGTCATATAACGATCATTTCCACACTATGTGATGGCTAACACTTAATGAGCAGTATGATTAAAACATGAACAACCATCTCAATCTCAATAAGGTTACTACGGGTCATGAGAAGTTCCTATTATAGGTTGTGGAGCAGTTTCTCCCACACAGTTTCACGAAACCTTTGCAAATGGGAGGACTCGAGCAGCATTTTGAAAACGTAGTTTTTTTTCTCGAATTTGCATCTGGTTCAACTTATAAACGGAGTTCGAAATCCCAATACTTGTACAATCCTCATTTATAAAGAACATGTTTTTCCTAATAAGTTGTGCATAGAAAGGTCTTAACATATAACAATAGAAGCGTAAACTACATCAAACCCCCGAAACTAATTCAGGAGGTACTCCTGCACTACTTTACCCGACATCAAACCCTCCACAAACTACAAGACCCAGAAACCTGACCTGAAATTGGAGTATCAAAACTTTTATCCCCAAAATACCTCTATAATCAGTTTGTTAGACTAATTAAATAAAATAACCTTAAATTTAGTAATATAGTTAATTTACATCGGCAGCTAACAAATTCGTCTTTGGATTAGGCATCGTTTGATAACGGCCAACCTAATATCATTCACCGGAAGTTTCTGCAACCATGGAAGTAGCTTCCCAATTCACCTCGTCATAGGACACCAAAAAATCTAAATAACATAAAGCCTAAGACGGTGGCAGCCATGATTCCTGATCGAAACTTGTTGATCAATAACTAATTTCTTCCCCCGCCATATCTTCCACAAGCCAAGCAACAAAAGAATAATTATTAAAATCCCCAAGATGAGACTGGGTATCAATGTAACATCACTACTGTCTGTGGCTCATAAGTAGGAAATATATATAGTGCATAAGTTGGTCAGAAAACACCATTCAACCAAAAAAGCATATAATGCGATGATGAACAGAGCTGCGTTTTTGTTCCCTAACCCCATCCATTATACAACATATGTTTTTGTTGGTGCCTTCCAGCCACTTTTTGCACTATAAATGTTCGTAGTTATTATGATGCCACAAACCTCGGCGGGGTCACATTTCGAGTCTCATTTTAGGAATTCTGATGTTTATTCTTTCACTCCTCAGCTTGTGGACAAAAATATGGGAGAGGAAGCAATTGAGGAGAGGATAAAAATTTCTCCTATAGAAAGACTATTATAACTTAATCACGCAGGCATATGAGGATCATTTTGAGATTTCCAATTCACTCCATTAAGAACTACTGTCACACTACTATTATCATTATAATCAAATTTGACTAAGCACTATTATGTTAATAATTAATCTAAGATAGAAGATATAAGATAACTTTATCCCTAAAATGACTTATGATTTATTGATAAAATTAAAATATTAATAGCTCAAGAATATTATTTTGAATACAATATTAAATTTCAACTTTCTTATTAATTAAAACATTTAAGTAACATTTAACTGTAGTAAAAAATAATTAGAAAAATTAAGAATACCATTTATGCTTTAGGGGACCTTTACTTAATTGCACACTTCTCATCGAGTCCCCCCCCCCCTCTCCCCAAATTTTTTTCCCTTTTATTAATTTACATTTTTCTTATTTTTAGAGAATACAACAAGAAGAAGCCTTAATCTCAATCACTTGGAGTCGGCTATATGAATCATTTTTCGTCATTTCAAGCGATTCAGTTTACATACAAACCAAAGTCTCATGTCTTTCTGTATTGCCAATGTCCATGTTAACATTAACTTATACCAACCAAAGTCTCATGTCTTTCTGTATTGCCAATGTCCATGTTAACATTAACTTATACCCTACCTCTACCTTGATTAAGAATAATATCATCACACTTTCTAACTGAAGCACTAAGGACCTACATTGTAGGTGACAAAATCATCTTAGGCGGTTTCTCTCTCATATTCTCTATTATAGGAGCTACTTTTACCGTTTCTCATATTCGTACCTATTACGAATCTTATATTTTCTAATTTAAGCATACATCCATCAAAGCATTTGGATTTGCAACACACTCATCTTGGGAGCATGTTTCTTCATAGTAGCCTAACATACGCTTCAGTACAATAGCGCAGACCTAAAGACTGTCCTATAAATTAATTTTCCCTTTAGCTCTACTAGTATATGTCGATCACATAACACTCCGGATGCACTTTTCCATTTCATCCAACCCGATTTTATTCTGTGATTAACATCCTCTCTAACCTCTTCATCTTTATTAATGATTGATCCTAGGTACCGAAATATTTGCTTTCGAGGTTTTTTTTCTCCATCTAACTCAACTTTCACTTCATTAATACTCCTCTTACCACTAAAATTTCGGGTCGTATACTGTTTTATGCTCCTACTTATTTTAAATCCTTGAGTTCTAAAGCTTCTCTCCATTTTTCTAACTCAGTATTAACCTCATTCTTTGTTTCATCGATAAGGACAATGTTATCGGCAAATAGCATGCACCAAGGTACCAGAAGTATATCATCTTGTAAATGTCTAGTTAGCTAATCCATTACTAAGGCAAAAAGGTTTGAGGCTGATATAAGACCATTGGTGTAGTCCTAAAATGATTTGAAAGTCGCAATGTCTCTCGTATTGTGATTCTAAGTTTTAACTAATGTCAATGCTCCATCATACGTATCTTTAATAACCTCAATTATCTCACATTAACCCCTTTCTCTTCTAGACTAAACAAAGTATGCCCGGGGATAGTATACCTAAGCCAATAAAGACCGGGTGTAGATCATATTTTCTTTTCTATAAAGTTCCATCAATCTCCTTAATAGGTGGATAGCCTCCATTATTGATCTACCCGGCATAAAACCAATCTGATTCTCTTATCTCCATCCTTAGTCTACTTTCAAATATTCTCTCCCCAAGCTTCATTGTGTGAATCATTAGTATAATACCTCTATAATTCATGCAACATTGACCATCATCTTTATGTTGGTATATTGGTACTATAACGTTAAGTTTGACTAAAATGTGGGAGTCTTCATTCTTAACGCATTTTACCTCGTTGAAATCTCTAGTTTTCACGTCCCTTGATTTTACAAGTTTGCATATAGCCTTTTCCCCCACTTTTGTATCTACATTATTCTAAAAATCATCAACTTTGTATCTACCATTGGCTTCTCTCATGGCTCTCTTTAGATCTTTATCAGCAACTTTTTATCGCTCTAAATCGTTTAGTATTTTTGCCAAGTTTAATAAGCTTCTCTTTTTAATCTAACTACTTTTTTGACTTCCTCATTCCACCACCATGCTTCTTTATTTATATCTCTCTTGCCTTTGGACTCCCTTAATACCTCTTTTGACACCTTTTAATGCGCTCACACATTTCATTCCACATCAAATTGGTCTCATCCACTATAATTCATGTCGCATCTTTTATCATTTTCTCTCTAACAGGCTGGTTCGGCTTCCCGCAAGAGGGATTCATCAGCTTGAACATGCTGCTGCGAAAGAGATTCCAGTTGCAGCTCCTTCCTCGATCATTTCATGGATCTCGGCTTAGCTGGGCTGGGATCATTAAAGTTGATCAGACTAACGGAAAGAGGCACAGCTGAAGGCACTATCCAATAATTGCATTTAGAAATATCTGAATTGAGGATTGGACTAATTCCTATTGCGAGAATCAGCCAACTCCCAACCTCAAAAGGGGCTTTCTCCTCAACTTTGAGTGGTTTTGAAAGAGGTGTAACTGTAGATTTAGTTACCACTTTCGCTAGTTTCTCTCCTTTTAGATCTCACCACTTAGTTCTTGTGTTTCCAGAGTCTTTACAATGTTGTGTTTTTGTCTTAAGAGTGATATCAAGCACCATAATTCTATGTTGTAAATTTAGACCCTTTCCCGAAATTACCTACACCATTTTTTAGAGAATACATGCCTTTAATTAATACAGATATTTTTCAACTTTTCATTCCCAAAATAATACTAGTAGGAGTTTTATGCTATATAATAGGATATTAAAAAACAATAACACAAATTACACCAATAATCATTAAATTATACTTGTTTTTGATCACCTAAAGTCATTTAAGTTATTTTTTTGTACGGAGCCATTTAAGTTTTTCTTAACAAAAATGGCCACTCCGTCATATTTTGCTGTTAGTGGGGTTATTTTGAGGGGTATTATCATCCATCTAAGTAAAAATTGAGTTTTACGAATAAAATTAATTATAAGGGTGTCATATGTAATATTCTAAAAGATCAAGGTTATTTCTGTAAAGAAACAAACTAAAAGAAAAACTAAAAAGAGAAAATTTTATTTTAAGAATATTAATTTTTCATTTAGCTTAATAAATTTAGGAAAATAAATTGAATAATACTTTTAATTAATTTATCTACTTTAACATTTATTTAATAAGTTTTTTTTACTAATTTATATTATCTTTGAAATCAATATACTTGAAACCAGGACACAAAATGTGAACATAATTGGTCTTTTCATTAGTCAACCGTTAATTTTGACTGTTATCTTATCACATGTTAAGCGCACGTCATTTGTTCATTGCTTTTCAAGGGTAAAAAGAAAATTTTCCATTCATCTTCTTCGATTCTTCTTCTTCCCAAATTCAGCCACCATCACTCAACACCACCACCACCACCCTCCAGACCACCGGCCACCTACCACAATTTAGACACCACTAACATCAGTGTAGCAGACCATCACTGTTTCATGGAACAAATAAAAAAAGGAAAAAAAGAAAAAAGAAGAGGAAAAACTATCAAAGCCAAGCAACCAATGAGTATTTGGGAAGGGAACTAACTGTTCTTCTTTCCATATATTCAATCCCGTGCCGTGCCGTCTCACTCCCACGGTGTCGTAGTGGTACCCATTCAAGCAGCAACAACCAACTCCCTCCCTCACTACTTTCTCTCTCTAGACGTCGCTGGAATCGGTCTATCCATTCCATTCCATTCCTAATTAGCCATCTCTCTCTCCTTCTCTCCCTCCTTGTCCTATTTTTCTCTCTCTTCTATCTCTAGGGTTTTGATTCTTCCCCTCCCCCCACTCACATTTCTCTCTCTCTCACACTAAAAAGATGACAACCTCAACAACAGCAAAGACCAATTTGTTGCCTCCAGGCCTGGTTTCGAACGATTTCTCATTTTCCCTCCCATTTATTACCAACGATTCCATTTACTTGAATGTATAGTCTTTAAGCTTTGATTGATTGCTGGTCTGCTCATTTTTTTATTTTTTTTGAGATTTACTTTTAAATAATTTTATTTCTCTTGAGAAATTAAGTGAATTTGCTCATTTGTTGTTGGCGGAGGATTGGTGCAAGGACAAATCAGGGTCCGCTCATTCTCTGTCACTCCATGAAACGGCGTTAGTATGCTACACCGATGTAAATGGCATCTGAACTGTGGTAGGTGACTGTTGATGGCCAGTGGTCTGGGAGGGAGGGAGGGAGTAGTGGTGTTTGTGGGGTGGTGGCTGAATTTGGGAAAGAAGAATAATTGAATAATTGTCTTAGTTATTATTAAAAAAATAACTTTTATATTTTTAAAAGTTGCACAACGACCGTCATGCTTTAAAAATATAAATTCTATTGGGATGGACAACTTGCCCTTCAAAACAGCAAAATTTAACTGAGTGGTGTTTTTGTTCAAAAAACTTATTTAAATGGCCCCGTACAAAAAAAATATATACTTAAATGACTTTAGGTGACAAAACGGTATAGTTCAGTGATTATGGAGTTCTGTGGATATTTCCTTCGAGTGAACTGCGTAAATTTCGCTTAATGAATGTAGAAAATTTCTACATGATGCTTCTTCCTTTTTTATTTTTAGATTTTTACTCCTAAGATGTTTGTACTTCTGAAATTCTTTTCATTGTTCATAATTATTTTTCTCCAATTTTGATGATTCCATTTTTTCCGTTCAACTATATAAAAAATCCATAGTTAACATTAGTACTTATTTATCAAGTTAAACAAGATAAAAATCATATTCTGAACATATATTTTCTTCTTGATTCCTGTATTTTTATTAAAAGAAAATGAATATCAAAGAGCCCACATCTTACAGGACAAAGAAAGGAAATTTAAAAGAGGGAAAAGAAACGGTAAAAAAAATGAAAATGGACATCTAAATGTCAAAGATAAATGGCATAATAAATGCCTTTATGTTAGTCAGAAAAGGAAAAGGATTGCACATTAGCATAACCAAAGAAGAAACAAGAGAAGGCAAAAAGTAATTAAAAAGAAAAACTGGAGAAGAATTATACTGAATCTTAAAGAATCTTACCGATTTGTAAAGACAAAGAAACAAAAAATAAAAGTTACGGGAAAAAAAAAAAAAACTAAGCGAGACTTTTAAGCTATGATACATGGACCCTTCACTTTTGGCGAAGTACCCGTGTCCGACACGCACGACATGGGTGTGGGTGTGGGTATGGGTGTGGCTGTTCTACACTACATTTGATGTATTTTTTTATAAATTTGGAG
>JAOTQG010128743.1:0-10029 GCA_025631175.1 Iris virginica
AGACAAATTAAGTTGTATTCAGATCTGAAAAGGAAGATTTACCAAATAGTCTGAATTCTAAATTATCTAATTGAATCAGATGTAACCCCCTTTAAGACGTTGAATAAGTGAAAACAAACAACACCTTAGATCTTGAAAAGTCAAACCTGACTAGAAACATGTTATTTATTATCTATGAGGGTGATAATATAGCATTATCTCCCATATGCACCCAGACTGAACTTCTTTTTCCATTGGTGGTTAATTTCAGCATACTAGGAAAAGCTTGATTTAAGAAACCGGATTCAGACGTGACATCCAGACAAGAAAAAATGGACTCCCAAATTAGACCGAGTTTCGGACCTCACTGTTGGAGCAATTATCTGAACAAGAGCAACATAATTTGGTAACGAAAGGCAAAAAATGAAGACGAAAGTTTATAGGAGCTCACAGTTTCTTTTGCTGCAGACATTGCAAGGAAACCAGCTCCCATCTCCACTTCTTGCAATCCAACCACAAGAATTCCAACATCTGAGACTTGAGAAGCCAGCCAAGTCATGAGTGCATCCTGATTGGGCTTTCCTTGGCCAACATTCCACGTGCCAACCATAATCTTAACATTTTCTTCCCGTGTGTACATGAGTTCTTTCTTTGCCAGTTCTGTCCGTATAATGTTATCAAGAGGTCCAGGAGATGCGATGTTCCATCCACGTATGCCTCCATGCGAAGCCAAGCTATACATGGAGCCATTTCCAGCTACTAGCTTCAGGACAGGGCCGTTATGAGCAACCCAACTGGCAACTAGATTTCCATCAAGATCAAGCACCTGAATCACACCACTCACATGGCCAACCCATATTCGCGATCCATAAGAGCAGAAGCATAGCACAGCACAAGGATGGTGAAGGAAATCTTGCTGACGAATTCCATTTCCATCCCACTGGACAATTAATCCATTTGAACATCCAGTCCAAATCATCCCATCAGAAGCAAGCACTAGTGCTTCTGTTTTTTTGGTGTCTTCATTACCAAATGCCCCTGCACCCTTTGTGGCAACTCTGCGAACAGCATCTGCAGCTCCCATAATAGCATTTCTAGACCTCTGCAAAAAGCTATTTTGAGACTTTTCCTTTTTTGATTTTGAAACAAACTTAACATTCATCTCGTCTTCAACTGCCTGATCTTGCACTGATGGCATATCCACCCGATTCTCAATCTGACCATCTACATTATACACTTTCAAAAGTTCCCTTGTACGAGCATCCCTACAGTTTCCCAACTATCAGGATAATTAGGAGTCGCAACATATAAAGTATAAAATTTCCTTGTGAAGCCCTAAGCATGGTATGGCATGATTTCTCAACATATTTCACTTTAAAGAACCAAAAAACATTAACAGTGTATATGAGGTCAAAGAAGTGTTGCATAGTGGATGCGAATTCATGACATGTCAATATCGTAGAGAATATGTGAAGTGAAAATGTACCATAGTGAGAAGGATAGAGATCCAGCTGCCCACACTTTAGCTCTTACATTATCTGACAACAAATACTTCACATCCGACGAGGTTATATTACATACACCATTCACAGTGACTTGGCTCCTGAGGTCAATGAATGATCTCTCCACGAGTAAAGCTGCCATGTGCCTTTCCTCTGGGGATAATGAAAGAGATTTTTCAACCGATTCCCAAGGCCACACCTTTATTATACCGCCCTCAAAACCCGTCCATATATCACCTGGATGTTAAGCAACACAAGATCACATTGGCAAAGGGTATTAAATGAATTAAATGTATGTATGACCTTATAGAAGTATTTTCTTAAGGATGTGACGCTCCTAAAATAGAGAGGGCACCATAGCAGTTATTAGTTTCTGATGTACTGTTGAACATTACCAAATACCGCTGTAATTAAACAGATAAAACACAATAAAGAAAGAGGTTTAGGAGAAGCAGACAACAAATGCCTAGATGAGAAGTGCAACATGGCCCAAATAACGTTACTGAAACCACTTTTTCTAAGATTTCAGTTTTCTGTTCTTCGGCTCTTCATTGTTGAAAGCAAGCCCTAATATGGGCGTGTTTCAAATTCTACTTGTTATTTTAATATGGAGATCATATAATCAGAAAGGGTGTTTTCGTGGCAGAAATTGTTGGAAAATAATTTTAGAGCAAAAGGAGTAAACAGGCAGTATAACGACGTTTTTAGAAACTTTAATACAAGTCAAAAGCAGAGAATGCCAAAACAGGAATTGAATCATATTACATTTGATGCCTATCATATATGTTCTACCAATTTACACGTTCAAACTATGTGACAAGGAGGGGAAGGTGATGAGGGATTGAAGTAATTTACCATAAGAAGAAATGACCATGGAAAGAACAGGACCACGATGAGCTTGCCACGAAAGACCTTCCTTGAAGGGAGTGTCATCCATAGGCTTTTGCTGGTCCATCTTCCATGACCTTATTTTACCATCCTTATGCCCACTCCAAACCAAGTTACTGCCACGATCAATCACCAAACATACGGTGGGCGACGTGTTTGCGGACTCGTAAAATGGCGCGGCATCTTCGTCTCCTCTCCTAGCCCTTCCCCCAATCCCCGATCCTGGTTCATAGGCATCGGAGAAATTCCACACTCTAACCCCAGACTCCTGTCCCGCCCATAGCTGTGTCTCGGTACAAGCAATCGTCCTCAAGAACCTCCCCACCTGAGTCTCCCTTAAAGGGTGGGGCCTCAGTTCCAGGCAAGGCGGACGGCCTGGGTGGACGGCAGCACGACACGGGACTTTAAATATCCCCACGTCTCCACCGTTTCCAACGAATTCCGGCAACGGTTGTTGTTCTTGTTGCTGGAGTTCGTTGGAGCCGTCCGTATCAGAATTTATGTTATAATGATCTTGATTGCCGTTCATGTGTATGCTGCACATTGGGGCAGAGTGCTCGCCGACGCCAGTACCACCACCGCCTAAGGTGGCGTAAGGATAGAAATCATCGTCAGATGAGTCGTAGTAACGATCGACGTTATTGGGGATGTTGGTTTCGTCGAGGCTGTGCTTGCGGATCTGGTGGCGCTTGATGTGGGTGCCGGTGTTGGTGCGTAGCTGTTGGCTGTAGGAATGAGCTTTCCGGTGGGGTGGCGCATTTTCCATTGCCGATAAAGCATCGTTCTCGTCTTCCTCAAATCCCTCGTTCATAATTTCGTCTTAAAATTTAGCTCTACAATTCGATCTGGGTATTAAATGAATCAGAAATCTAACAAGCAAAAATTAACCGGATTGATGAAGAGATGAATGTAAGGGGTCAGGGAGGAATGAAGAGAGAGAGAGAGAGATTTGGAGGAAAGAGTCAAATTGAGGGAGAGAGAAGGGATGCAATCAAGGATGGGGAAGTGCGAGGAGTAAGGCGAGGCTTGCTGCCATTGTACGGTCAGGAATTGCTTCCATTTCCCCTCCCATGCAGCTACAGCAACCATCGCTCTTTTTAGATTTGCCCCCACAACCCCCCCGACATACTACAACATCCGGCCCCGTCCCTCCCTCCCTCAGAAATATTTCACCATCACCAAGAAAATTTTAATCTTATTTATATTGAAGTAATTGTTTAACCTAATTTTATTTGAGTTTTAGATTTTTAATTTTGTTCATGTTTCATTTTTAATTTTTATAAATTTATTAAGTAAATTATTATTTATAATTTAACAAGAATAAGTCAATTCATAGAAATAATTGGTCAAATAATACACTCATTTAACTGGAGACGAAGGAGGTACAACTTTTTCCATTCCGGAATCTATCTATTTGGGCAAATGATAAACTTTAAAATAAAGAAAGGCTTTTGCTTATCGGCACTTGTTAAGGAACATTAAATAAATTTTATTAATCAGTAATTTATTAAAATATTAAATTTATGTGATAATTGGAAAACGTAAATTTTGGCATTAAATAAAAAAATATTTAGAAAATATTGTATTTATATGATTGTTGAAAATGTGAATTTAAAATCAAATTAGCTTCATAAATGCTCCCTAGTAAGACCCATAAACTAATCATTTTTAAAGTAACATTTAAAAATATTTTATTTTGAAGAATCATCTCAAAAATTAACTTGGTTTCAATGCTAAAACATTTTAGCTTCTAGTTTAAATTAATATCCTTAAAAATGTTTCTTAAAAAAAAAATTGTTAGCGGTTCCCCCACTTACTCTTAACAAACGTCTTACCACTAGACTGCACACCATTATCTCCTCAAAAGTGTTTTCATTTAAATTGTATAATCACAAAAAATAATAATAATAATGCTACTTTCCTTAAAAGTATTTTTGTTTAAAGTATCATCGTAAAAATTAATAAACGAAGTTTCATTGCCAAAAATTATTACGTTGAAATCTATAATGAACATGTTGGAGTAGTTAGGCTCAAGACTAAGTGCTTCTAGAATACACTCTTAGTATTTCTCACATATTTATTCCTCTTTAGTGTTCATGAACTATTTTTGGTGAATGAACTTGACTGTTGAACTGTCCAAGAATGTCTAGATTCATGTTCTTGAGAGTTCTTGCATACTATAAATAGCCTAGTATGCGTAGGGATGGATTTGCGGTGCCAGCATTGTGTGAGAGATACTTATTTATATAAGTGATACACTTGATTGTAATACTGTTGAATATAGTGTTGTATCTGCAGCCCATGGAATAGGAGAATTTTTTTAAACCACGTAAATTATGTCTCCTTTATTTTAAGTGTGTGTGCGTGTGTGGTGTGCATGCATTGGTTAGTTTGATCGAATCGCTTCCGCATATTAATTGTTCGTGCTTTTATTTGTTTCATCTGCGCATAATAATTGGTATCAGAGCGTCCAAGTTCTGGACTTGGGTTGCTTTGGTATTGCTCAAAAGTCAGCTTTGAGGTCTCAAGACCGCTTCCTGGGGCACCGCTCTCGCCGGGGGAGTCTGCCCACCGTCATTGCACATTTATCGGGTTCGCTGATTTTTCCTCTACATTTGCAATTTATAGAGAAATTTGTTTAATTGGCAAAAAATAATGAAAAAATTACATGTGAAGAATATAGCGATGATTCATAAGTGATGGGCATTAACTACAAAGTGAGAATTTTTTATGGAACAAATAACTTCAGGATATGGTAAGGAGAAGTCATTGATGTTCTTGCGTTGCAAGATCTTGAATTTACTCTTGAAGGGGATCGGCTCGGTACAGTTGAAAATGTTTGATGGATCCATTCGAAAGCTCACAGACGTTCGGTATGTACCCGAGTTGAAGAAAAACTTAACTTCTCTTAGAGCCTTGAATACCAAAGGCTATCGTGTTACTATGGAAGATGGTGCTTTGAAGGTTTTTCGAGGAGCACTGATCGTGATAAAGGGCACCAGAAGAGGATATTTATACTTCCTGAATGGGATTACTGTTACGGGAACTGCTATTATTGCGAGTTCAAGAGATCCCGACACTTCAAAATTGTGGCACATGCGACTTGGGTATATTGGAGAGAAGTCACTTCAAAATTTAGTGAATAATGGAGTACTCAAAGGTGCCAAGACAGGAAAGGTAGACTCTTGTGAACATTGTGTCTTCGACATTCAGAATGGGTGAAGTTCAGGACGGCTGAACACCGAACAAAGGGCATCTTGGATTGTGTTCACATTGACCTATGGGGTACAACGAGGACCATGTCATTGAGAGAAAAGAAGTGGTGTGTCTCTTTCATTGATGATTACTCGAGAAGAGTATGTACATACCCCATGAGGCACAAGTATGGGGTACTCCAAATCTTTCTTCAATTGAAGACTGAAATTTAGAACCAAACGGGAAGAAGTTTAAGAAATTAAGATCGGACAACGGTGGAGAATATAAGTATGATTCTTTTTTTTGAAATATGCCAAAAAGAGGGTATTACATTAGACGGTTCCGGGGAAATCACACGAGAATGGTGTTGTCGAGAGAATGAACCGGACATTATTAGGGAAGGTTCGATGTATGTTGTCCCAAGCAGGTTTAAGCAAGGCATTTTGGGTAGAGGCCCTCAACTCTGCAGTTCAGCTGGTGCATCAGTTACCTGCTTCTGGCAATGGAGGAAAATCCTCGCTTGAGATGTGGTTGGGAGAACCAGTTCGGGATCGGCTGCACGTGTTCGGATGTCCTGCCTATTATCATGTGTCAGAGTCAAAGCTAGATCCCCAAGCAAAGAAAGCCATATTTATGGGCTTTCGTGATGGAGTCAAGGGATTTCGGCTATATAAGGTGCCCGAAATTGAAGAAAATTGTGAAGAGTAGAGACGTGACATTCGACGAGTCAGTAATGCTCGTGAAGAAGATCGTAGAAAAAAGGACTCCAAGACATGTGGAGAAACTTGTAGATTCTTTCATACCAACCATCAGTAGTCAAGGAAGAGAGCTTCGATCAAGAAGAAATCTCTTAACAGATAGAGAACTCCGAGCAGGTGGAACGGAGTCCCGAGGACGAGGAAGAACAACAACCACCCGTAGAGCCTGAGTTCATTACGAGAAATAGACCCCGACAGGAAATCAGACGACCAACCAAGTTTAATGATATGGTTGCATTTTCACTTCCCATAATTAATGAAGGAGTTCCTAGTAACTACAGAGTAGCTGTCCAGAATCCAGATAATGTAAAATGGCAGGAGGCCATGAATGAAGAGATGAGATCGCTCAAGAAGAACAAACCTTGGGAGTTGGTGCAACTTCCGAAAGAAAAGAAGACTATCGGGTGCAAATGGGTGTTTGCGAAGAGGAAGATACTCCAGAAGTTCGCTATAAGGACGGTTGGTTGCTAGAGGTGATGCTCAGAAGGAAGGAATAGACTATAATGAGATTTTCTCGTTGGTGGTAAAACACTCTTCTATCTTAATATTGTTGGCCTTGGTAGCTCGGTTTGATCTAGAGCTTACCCAACTTAATGTAAAGACGGCACTCTTGTAGGGAGATTTCGAGGAGGAGATCTATATGACTCAATCGGATGGGTTTAGAGTCAACAGGAAAGAGAATTGGGTTTGTAAGCTTAGGAAGTCATTGATTAGTTTGATTGAATTACTTACGCATAATGTTCGTGCTTTCATTTTATTCCGCTGCACACAACAGAACATGGGTAATGTACTATTACGGAGTACCTTTTTTTGATGTTTAATGCTAGATCTTTCAACTTTTAGTAATCTTAAAATGTAAACGTAGAATATATCCTATTTTAGAACATTTCAAAGTACGCTCTCTCGATTGGGTTGGCAATTTCACGGATCATGCATGCTTTGGGAAGCTGGCATACAAGGAGAAGCTTCCTACACAAAGTTCCATCAATGGTGTATCTAGGTAGGTAAAAATAGGACTTCAATGTAACTTTTAGGGTTACAAGTTTGACAAACAGATGACGAACAGTTTTAGAGAAGCCAGAAACTCATGGCTATAGCCAATAGACTTGTCTATTTTTTCTAAGGTTATAGAGAATTGTTCTTTAGGGAAAATGAGAAGCAAACACTCGTGAGAGAGATTTGAGCGTTGTATTCGAGCAAATGATAATAGTGAATCAAATGAGACTCGATCATCAATAGGGAGAATGTAGGTCATCAGTTGAACCGAACTTCGATAAATCTATGTGTCATATGTGATTAATCTTTCTTGTCACCATTATGTGTGTTCATAACGGGTACCATAGTCACGATTTTGGTATCAGACTCGTGATTACGGTCAAATTGTTTCTAGGGTTTTGAAACAACGGGTGAACATGTTGTAGATGCTCTATGGAAAGATCCGAGAGTGTAGGGATGGCTAGCCCAAGTGGTATATTCCTCGCTCTCCTCTTTGGGATAACAGCATACACGAGAACGAGAACTATCGGGAATGCCCCTCGGGGGAGAGCCTGTCAGGGGAGGGTTAAGCTGGAATTAATAAATTTGCCTCGTAAGAATCCCTCTCCCCTCTAACCCCGCATGCAAAGTACGGGCAGAAACGGACAATCTCCGCCATTGTTGAATTTCGAAGAGCCAGTAAGATTTATAGTGTTCAAAAAGGTCTAATGGGTACATAAGCAATAAATTGATTTTCTTCTCCAGCAATGGGCTCGAAGTAGACCAAGAAGGGAGTGGAATGATGATCGGGCTTCCATCCAATGCATTCTTTGATTGGTCGGTATTCCCTAATGACTTGTTTTAGGAGATTAGGGGCAGAGAACCCGTCGATGTCTCGGCTGTGCTCCCGGAGGCTCTGGGCAGGAGGATCAGATAACTGTCCTGAACGATGTGCCGGAATTGATGAAGAACATAGCCTTACCTGGACACAAAAAGGCGCTAGACACAGCCTACAACTGCTTCAATCTTACCCCTCGAGACCCTAGAGATCAGAGTTAACCAATAAACAAAAATACTCAGATGATGGATATCGTCAGGACATGTACATATCGATGATATCGTAACCTGACAGACCCTAAAGATCAGAGATCATACTCGAAACTTGTTACATGGACACAAATAGGGATAAAAAAAATATTTATTTAAAAAACGACGCAAACTATGGTTTGCAAATAAGGAGGACCAGCTCCATATATTGTTGTTATCATCATAATTATGAGAAATCGGAAACACTTTTTCATTAGTTTATCCCTAGATACTTTGGCTAACAAAAACTTCCTAAGTTGGTCAACACAAACTCAGAAACCAAGCCTCCATCATATACCAGCGGAACAACTATTATTACAGCAATGATTGTCCGGTGGATCTTTTCCACCTTCCCAGCTTCTCCCTTCCCTGCAAAAGGTTCCAACAGACTTGGTATTAAAACAGCTCTAACATAACATGAAAAAGTTGGAATAATCAAGAGTAACTTGCAAGACTGCTAAGGCACTGATAAACACCGGCATTGTTCCCTTTGTGGTATCTCTCGGCATTGTTCCCTTTGTGGTATCTCTTGATCATCCAACCTAACTTTGTCTCCACTAATATCTATTACTGAGTTGCATTCTTTATATTCTATTTTGCTTCTACTTTATTTAAACCCGGTGAGACACTTAAAACACATTTCAAGGTTCCTTGAAGAGACTTTCCTAGTAGACAGGCTTGATCACTCAGCAGCAATGATTTCAAAACTGATCGGTATTCAAGTTCCCTATCGTAGCTGTCACTTCTTCAAATACCTTCCTCACAACTATATCGATATGTTAAGTATGACTCACCTCTTTGTGAAGTTAGAGGGCAATTAAACAGCTAAATGCAAGCAGCTGGTACAAAGCCAATGTAGGAGAAGTGAAACAAGAAGAGCAACGAGTGGAAGGGAATGGGGATGATCCAAAAAGAAGTTGAACATAAATGTTTGGTATGGATAAGCCAAAAGAATTTAAATGGTAGAAAGGATAGACAAAGAGCTCTAACAAGCATGAAGCCAACTTAACTACCCTCACGACTTAAAGAACCAACACACCTTTTGGAGATCATGACTATAAGTACCCAGGAGTCTTCTGGGTTTCCTTATGGGTTAAAGGGGAAATAAGGCAAGCCAGATAAGCGCACGTGGCAGATGCTGCTAAGGTCAGAGTCATCTCATGGAGGCATGACTGTGCCCCCTCATTGAGTAAGCTATGGTGATATAGTCTCTTACCATATATCCCCTTTGAGACCTCTGTTTGAGTCTGTCTCCTATTTTTTGTTTTGGAGCCATCGACGAGGCTTTCATCCACTGTGCATGATGTGGATCAAGCGGAAAGAGTCGACATACTAGGTATTGTAGGCTCTTGAACATGCTTTCAATGGCGACCCCTTTAGCATGGAAAGGGACTGTATTGTCTTGTTTGTCGTTGTTGCTAGTGCTACCCCCTCCCTCGACCCTGTCATCCCCAAGTTATCTCAATATTTGATGGCATATTGCTAATAGGTGGATCACATTCTTACCGCGTTCGACTAGCCGAAGTAACCAACTGTTATAGGATGGCCAAACTTCCTAGGTTGCCATTGATATCTTTGTAAATCTCTTGGGGAATGCATGCTATCCCTGGATATCCTTGCCAATCCCATTGAACAAACACCAAACC
>JAOTQG010128754.1:0-10027 GCA_025631175.1 Iris virginica
AAAAATATATAGAAATTAAGAAGTTTGAAATTGTTTCACAAAAGTTAAATTACATAAAAAGTTGAGCGGCAGACATGAAAGAGCAAGGTTTTTTCTCGTTTATAAATGTGGCTTACTGGTGGTCTCGGTTATTTGAGGGAAATAAGGGGGAAGGGGGGGGGGCTAAATGAAATTTTTTAAAGGTAAACTAAAAAAAAAATCTCTCTAGCTCCTCAAATTTTTGAGGGGACGACAGCCCACCCCTGCCCCTATGTAGTTCCGCCCTTGTTCTAATTTACTATTAGTAATGACTTCATTCTTCAATTTCAAAGAATTAGGCTTGAAAAAAAATAGCAAAAATAATATACGATATTTTTTGATATATTATACTCAAGTCAATTATAATCATTGAATCAAATATTTTTAAAATTTTTACTATCTTTTCATATTATACTTTTGAAAAAATATGCCCTTTTGATTGATAAAGACCTTTAGCTATATATTCCCGACAAATATGATTTCGAATATTCACATCAAAGCTATCAATTGACTTTCATAATTCATGATCAGAAAAAAATACTATTTTCGTCAAAATAAATTTGATGCGAATAACTATCAATAACCACATTTTCATTCGATTTGTAACAATATCGGAGATATTGCTATCTTTTCAAACAATGTCACTTTATTGGGTACAGTACCTATACTTTATGACATGTTTATAAGGAGGTGAATACATCGGCGGATCGACTCGCAGATTTTGCTGATATCATTCGTTCAAGCCGGCAGTTCGAATCAAAAGAGGATCGAGGATCTTCCGAGAGCAGATAGAGTAGCCCTAACCCAAGATTCATATGGGCTATATTCTTGATGGATATAGTGGTTTCATTTTTTTTTCTTCAGTTTTTAGTTTATTTAAATTAGGGTTAGCTTTGGTCTTTGTAACCTCTTATGGCATTTTCCTTGGAGGTACGCTATAGCTTGTGAATCATTTGTTAATTCGCATCATTGTATTTCTTTACTCTATTATTAATAAAATCGGGTCTCATCTCCGCCAAGTGACGTCATAGTTTCTCAAAAAAAAAAAAAAACATCTACCTCTTTTATTTATAGTATAGATAGTTATGATATTTATTGGTGAGATTTATATTTACAAAAATTAATTAAATTATGTGAATTAATTTTTTTAAACAACTTTTCATAAATTTCTTTTGTCATCCTCAGGAGAGTGCAGTCAAGAATTTTTCACCAACTTTCCACAGATATAATCCTTCCTATCCGAGTAGTGACAAGGATGAGTGGCTCTGCTCAGATCATTCAGTCAGGGGATTCACTTCAATCAGTTGGTTCTATCCTCTTCAATTGACAGAAAAATTCTGTGAGAAAATGAAAAGAGGACGCATGAAGTCAACCATTCAGGATTTCTGCCAAACAAGGAAATGACCACAAACACAAATATACTTGCCAATACATCTAAGCTCAAGAAGTATAAGTAACCAGCTTACACATAGCCATACCATTGAGAAGCACAAGTAACCAAATTCTTTTGTACATTCCAACAACCATCTAACAATAGTCATTCGCATTGAACAATTTCCTAGGTCTCTTCAGCCATATTAGAAACCAATTCAAGAGCAATTTACAACCAGTGCGTAGCAGTCGCAGCCCTAAACATCCAACCAGCTCCATATGGACAAAATAAATTCAAATGTGTACACGTTACGATCAGTACATTAAAGGTAACAACGAACTAAATATTGAAATTATCAATTCAAGCTTGACATCTATTAAGTTCCACATACTAGAATGTTAGCAATCGCCAAGACAAAACCGTCGTGCCCCAAATAATCTCACATTCGCTAAAAAGAATAGGAAAATTCCACCACAAAAATCTCAAGCCATTCCTCTCGGATCACAAGTCAATATAGAACAAACTTTAAAGAGAAGAACCTAAAAGCATCACGAAAGGCATGGAATTTACTAAAGAGAGCCTAAAACCTTCATACGAGCCTAGCTTCAATGCATGACCATAACAAACATCAGTAAAAGTGACAAGCACTATGCACAACCCATGTAAAACCACAACTTCAGATTTCAGTCCTATAGCTGTACAAGAGTTTTCTCCAATAGCAACTCAAGTCAATTAATTGTTCAACCCAATTAGTTAAATGTTCCTAGGATTCATGCCGCATCGAACTAGAAATTCTATGCCAGTCGTCAGGCAATCAAACGAACCCCTCCTGCTTTCGAGGTGTTCTTATGATTCCATGAAGAGGTGCACAGGTTTGTGTGTGGGTGTGTGCTTGAAAGGAAACATTATCTACATGTATACCAAATGACAGGACAAAGCATAGCAGTTACGGCCCGCAACTAAACAATGAACTGGAAGTCGTGTGTTGATGTTACAGAAAGCCAAATATATATGAGAAAAAACGAATTCAAGGGTTATTCCTTTCAGTTAGGAATTTAGGAGCTTCCCCTTATTTAATAGTTAGATGTTCCTTAGAAGATCCACAACTCCAGGTTGGGTTCTCTTGGTTTCCAAGACATAGCCTCCTAAATTTTCTGGTACTTCCAGATTTGAATCAGTGATTAATGAACAAATATCCTGCAGGCCTATTATGTGATGTGTGATGCATCTCTCTTGGATGTGATACTCAAGAACCCTCTATTGACGCCTACCAGATCAACCAGACCCTCCCTAGAGGTGAAGCCTAACACTTATACTTTCTCTCCTACTCCTTGTCCTTCTTCTACGTCTTCATTTCTATTTAACAATCTGTTATCCTCTATTAAAAAAAAAATAGAATCCAGTTCTTTAAGATTTTTCCCCCCATTTGTTTGTTCCCTTGTAGTTCCCACAGACTACTCTCATCTTTATAAAACCTAAGGGTCAAAACACTAACCAGACTCCTACCCGATTGACCCAAACACCCTTGTTGGCCTTATAAAGTGCTGAACATATACGATATTATATGACATTCGAAAAATAGCGAATGATCCTACAAACCATTGGATTTTATTCAAGATGGTCTTCAGTAATCCAGACTCTGAAAGGAGGACTGTAAATTTCTACGATTGGCTTTGTTAGCCTGAGATTACTTTTGAGTTTTGTATAATGTTAAAAGGATTTACATTTGCAAGTTGAAACTCATTGGATTGTAACTCCATAGTGTTTAGTGTAGAAACAGATCAAAGCACCAACAACTACGCTAGAGATGAAGCCCATACTTCAATAAATACATGATTTTAGGTTGCTGTAATAAGTTATCTAAGCAACTTGTTTGTTTACAATAAGGCAGCATGTTATCAATTAAGTATGGAGGAAGTTTGATGACAAATGGTTGAAATTGAATCTCCAACAGAACCAAAGACAACTTGGTCTAGCGGCGTCTCCTTCTCTTTCCTAATGGAAAGGTTAAGAGTTCAAGTCTCGTCAGAGACAATCAATGCTCAGGAGAAATTATATCTTGTTGAAGATATCTCCCGGCTTTAAGCCCTACTTGTTACTCTTGTAAGATCTAATTAATAAATAATAAGGATGGGGTTAAGGTTTATATCCCCTCCAACCTTTCTTTAAAATAAAAAAATAAAAAAATCTCCAACAGACTCCAATCAGACTATTGCTCTGTTGTAGGCTGCGAATCCTGCGATAAGTGGGCGTAGGCACTTGAGGTGACCGGGAAGCGGTGGAAGAGGCGGGCGACAAAAAGGCAAGCGATGCAACAACAAAGGAAGAAGAAAATGTACGAATATATATGATGTCAAAATTTCAGTAAGAAGGTGAAAAAAAGTTCACATTTAATACTAGCAATTAGCAATAATAACACAAACTTCATCCGTAGTTACAAAGCAAGTAAATATTGAAAAGTTTTTTATTCTACAAGCTATATAACTTCTCTACATCTCCAAAATACCAATAATTTAAAACACGCAGGAGAAATATTAATAAACAACACTTTCAGATTCATTAAATCTAGAAGCCAATCGTGGAACGGTGGGAGTAGGCTTTAAAGGTGCCGGTGACACTGCCCAGCACCATAAAAAAATTCTGGAATCAGCGACCTTGTTCCGGCTCGGATCTCCAAATCTATGCTGCCCACGTCCAACTATTGCTGGAAATCAAGTAAAACCCAAAGGTAACGCCTCATGCTCTAAAACTTAGTTTGGAGGCGCAAGGGGCAAGCACAATCTATCTGCCTTTAGGATCTCACCCCACCAGATGAACTTGAGGCGATGGCCCTACTCCGGCAACCACTTATAGTCTCAGGTGTTTGCCTTTATAACTATGGGAAATCTACTAAGCATCCTAAGTAGGTACCTTCACAACCAATAAGTACGACAAGCCCTTCAAAGGGTTCCTTTTGGCACAATCACAAGGATATCAGTTCAAATTTGTCGATCTCATACTTTTGGTTTTCAATATTTGAGGTCAAGTATCTCTAAATAAGAGAGATGACACAACCCGTGAAAGGCCCAAGGAAAAGAAAATTTAGAATGTAATCACGTGAAAGTTAAAATATTCATGGTGTACTTTTTTTTTTCTGTCTTTTTCTAGTCTATTCTGTCTTTTCAATATTTAGGGTCAAATTTCTGTTCTCTGCTTACATTCATAACACAGTTCTGTAGTTTCCTTGGCAGACCGCAAGCCTGTAATTATGGGGTGTTCGTTTAGGGTTATGTTATGGAGCTTTTGTAGTTAAATTTATTGGTCTAATCTGCGAGTTAGGTTTTTTGAGTCTAAGTCTTTGTTTGGACCCAATTTGATTGTTTACCAAGTTGTCCTGTGTTGGATCCTACTTTTGAAAGTTATAGTTACTATCCAGAAATGGTGTTCGATATCTCGGATTTCGAAGGAAACAGTGGTCCCTCAGAATTTCGATCTTGCTCACTTTGCTTAAAGATAATTTCTATTTCTATAACTTAAAAGATAAGCAATGAGTTAGATTCGCAAAGTTGAGAACGGGAATGGTAGTAAATGTGGTGGTTTCGTGTTGTAGAAGGTCTATGCATATTAGGACAACTGCCAAACAGCAAATCGCAAGAGATGATCCTAATACTTCAAGAAGAAGCATGCTTTCAAGTTGTTATAGTAAGTTGTCTATGCAACTTGCTATTATACAGCAGCACAGCATGCGAATGGTGTAGTATGCGGAGAAAGTTAATGAGGCCATAGTTTGAAGTTAAACTGGCGATAACTCCAATAAATTTATCACACATTATGAGGTATGTTTATGCAAAGATGCAAGGAAAGAACCAGAGGAGCAAACACTTTACAACATTGAGGATGTGTTTGAAATTGCACTTGGTACAGAAAGGCGTTGAAGTTCTCATGATATTGGAAGCTGAAGTCCCAATCCTAGGAAGCAGCTTCAACTAGGGATCAAGCCACAGCAACAGCAAATTTGCATCCATGCATTCAAACAAACTATTAGGAGTTTTCTTCTACTGCTGTACAAAACAATCACAAGTGTGTTCTCTAATCCTCCGCTAAAAGAAGAGCAGCCAGCGACAAACTACCAAAAAAATTCTCGAGCACCTTTGCAAGGATGACTCACCTCAAGTCTTTGGCCATGTCTCCTCTCTTTTATCCGAGCAACCAAGCTTTCTCTTTCAAACAGATATACCATGTAAGAGTGCTCTACCATGGATAGCTTCCTCTTACAACAGATATTAGTAAAAAGCCGAAAAGAGCACTGATGCTGAGAGAGAGAGAGAGTGGATTCTCATACTACAAGGCTACAACAATTCAAAACTTGATGCCAGGCGTTCTCCTCCAAAGGAAGAATGATGCAGTCACGGACTCACGGGAAGCACAAGAAATATTGAACAAGGCTTGAAGGGTTATTTCTTTCAGACTGGTACATGAGGGAGTTTTCTAGTATTTTAGTGCTTCTAGAATGTGTCCACTATGACTTTCTTCATTATCATTAAGTCCTAGATTTTTTTTTAATGTTTCTTTATAAGGACTAATTGGTTATTTTGTTCGAGGGTGCATGTGTGTGGGCTGCCATATGAGATTGTAATGCTAAGTATCAGTCGAGGTTTATAATACTACCCAACTCAAGTGAACCTTATCCACAATCACATGAGGTAGGCTACATGAATCCTTTTCTGCCATTCAGTGCAGTCAAAAGCAAGGTTGCCACATAAGCCACAATCTTTGTGTATCATAGATATCCAGGTTAGCTTTGGTTTTCCCCTACCTCTAACTTGCTTGAGGTTGATACCATCGCACTTCCTAATGGGTGTTCTAATAATGGGGCACAAAGAGGCCTATGTTGTAAGTGTCCGAATGACTGAACCATCTTAACCGACTCTCTCTCATTATCTCTACGGTTTTTATTCGTATTTTAGGTTAACTACGGCAGCTTTTCGGTAAAGACGATCTCCAAAGTCCAAGTTTACCTCGCCACGAAGTTATTTTGGTTTCGAAGTCATATAGCATCCTATTTACATTGCTATGTAGTCTAGAATTGCGACGGTGAATGAATAAATATTATTGTTGAGCCTAATATTGCAATGTTGATGCATCTGTGGGCGTGATGCTCAAGAACCCAAGGTGTGATACCTACTCCTTATATTTCCACTCTTATATTTCTGCTAACTTCGCATCTCTCTTCAATGACATGCTATCTTCGAACAGCAGCATCAAAGTTCTTCTAGAATTCCCATTTACCTGTTCAATTGTATTTTCCCCCCGCTACCTCTTCATTATAACCCCAAACCAGATTCCTTATCTGATTTGACCCAAATATTCTTGTTGGCATGGCTAAATTTAGTCCTCAAACCTATCGCTGTGTCGGGGTCGTCGGGGTTGGACGTACTCAACTGAATCACAGAAATGAGGAATTAATTTTTCATAGGCCTCAACAGTAAAGCTAAACTTCACTATAGAGAGTCTATGTTAGTAAAGAGAAAAACCAATATGATATCCTATTTGCTTATTCAGCTTTATAGGAGAAAGGTGGTTTTTTGCATAAGAAAAAGACCATAGCAAATCATATCAAGGCGCCATAAAGGCTGCCTGATAAACAGAAAACGAGCCCAAAAGAATCCGTCTCTACTGTATTCATAAGTAAAAGAAGCTTCTAGAAAAGGTGCGGAAAATAAATAATAAATAAAGAAGATTAACAGTGCAAAGACAGCCCAGGTGTATAAGCCTATCTTTAGCGAAAAGAAGGTATTTGTCAAATGGTTAGAAGCCAGCCCACCCTGCATCGCTTGAAAGGGGAGATTTCTCTAACGAGAAACTAGGTTAATCCAAAGCAAAGCAAGGTTTTTCAACAGACGATGATTAACTATTATGCGAACCATTTCATGGAGTATTTTGTCAATGTCGTTAATTTATGCTCAAAAAAGTGTTCTGCCAACTGCTTCATCGTTCTGTGCACTATATGAATCCTAAATTAAAAGAAATATGGAGCACTAACTAAGAAAGAAAAGGAATTGGTAAGGGAAGTTTCTCAATTTCAAGAGTACACCGTCTGTTCTAGGATAAGAATCTTAATCATATTTTCCTACCTTTCACCAATGACATATCAAATATGTAACGGTCTAACTGCATGCCTGACCATTAATCCATGAATTCCATCGTGCAGAACTCACTGCTTGAAAGTCTAGAAACCCTTATAATTACCATACTGCATAGCCATTGTATTGCCACAAAATGCTATTCTAGGTCTTAATCCCCATTCTTTGACTCATAGACACTAACCCTAAATTCATAACCTAGAATAAATCCCTAACTTAACATATATGCTTGGGGTAGCCTAAATTTCTAGGGGAAAGATCAGCATTTTTTTCCGATAACTTTATGTTGCATTAGAACTGAGATGCATTACACATTTTAAAACTCATCCTCCAAACTTACACGGATATACCGACGTCAGAAGGTAACTTACAGGAAGGACGAAAGAACATTGTCCAAGTCTCCTTCTATATTTCAACAGAGTGCAAGTATGACAAAACAAAACCTAGCTGACGAATCCCTTTCTGAGATGGATTACTAACACCAAAGCATCACAATTAAAATCTCTTCGAATTAAAGATGAAATAGCAGATGTCTCTCAACTGAAATTCCACATAGAAGTTCACAACAATAAGATCACAAAAATTTCAACGCTTAATAAGATGAATTATAGGTCTAAGCAAAAAATCATCAAATACTTGTCAAGACCATCATTTCTGAAACGTAAAACCAGATTATTCAACATCACAGGAACGACAACATCATGTCCCATCTCATCAATTATATCATCTGTACAGTTAAAGCTACGGTTTTTATTACTACTAACTTTTCTCTAAAATACAGTAGTTCTATCAAGCACTAGAGCAAATCATCAATCATCCGTAAATAGAAACAACAAAAGAGAAAACGGAAACCAAAAAAGGAACCTGCCCAAGTTTTCTTCAGGGTGCTCGGGGATCAGTCCCATGTTGCCAAACATAAACAAGCTCATCCCAACCGGTACTAGCCAACAATCCTTCCACAAGCACACTCATGTCCACCCCAACCGCAAACTCTGTATGGTGATCATACCGCCCAATCAACGAATCCTCCACCATATAATCCCACAAACAAACCGTCATATCATACGAGCACGAAGCAATCACACTCCCTCGATGCGGCGAAAACTTCACCTTCCTCACTGCATACCCGTGCCCATTCAACACCGCCACCGGCACTCGATAATTCCTAACGTCCCAAATTTTAATAGACTTATCGACCGAAGCGGTGGCAATCACGCAATCATCATACTTATTCCAATCGCAGGCGAGGATTTCAAATTCATGAGCCGGGAGTATCATAGTGGACCCCGGCTCACGTACGTCCCAAATCCTTGCCGTGCAGTCCCCCGACGCTGACGCAAACACGTCGGCGTGACGGGGATTCCAAGTAGCGGAGTACACGCAGTAGGCGTGCTCCTTGAAAGTTCTAACGCTAGTGGGCCGGTCAATTGTCCATAGCTTGACCGTGTCATCCCACGACGCGGATAAAAAAGAGTCACGGCGTACTGTGTTGTAGTCCACGGCGTGCGCCTCACGGGTGTGCTCGGCCAATGAGCGAACTGGGTTTTGAGTAGGTGGGAGAGAAAGGTCGTAGAGCTTGACGGAGCCGTCAGCAACGGCGGCTACTAGTAGGGAGTCGTGGGACTCGGACCAGGAGACATCGTAGACGCCGTCGGCGGTATCAAAGGCGGCGATTTCTTGGATGGGTCCCGGACCGGGGGAGAGATCGATAACGTGTACGCGACCGTTGCCTAGGATGCCAAAGTTTTGGGAGGTTGCCACGGCTAGACGGTGCTCGTAGAATGGGCTGAACTTAACGGAGTAGCCGTTGAAAGGGGCTTTGAAAACTGGCATCGCGGTGGTGATCGGTGGTTCGGGTGGTTGGTTGGCCGGTCCTCTCCGTTTATCGTCGGTTCGAGGTGTTTTGTGTGGGAACTGGGCATATCTGAGTACAAGGCAACACTCGGCAACATTTACCGTGGATATATTTACTGTCTTTATTTACTTCTACCTTCTCTTTTTCCTTTTTACCTTTTCAATTTAATTAATTCTTAAATTAATTTTGATAATTTTTTACCTGATTTGAGAAAATAAAATTTGCATTATATAAAATATATGTAAATAGTATAAGTCAATGTGTAGACACCCATTTTTGATACCATTTAAATTATTAAACTTTTGCATATCACATTCTTGCATGGCATATTACATTATGGACATCCCTTTTAAATACCATCTCATTTGTATGTTACTTGCATGGCATGTGACATATTATGAACATTCATTTTTAGCACCATTTAATTCCATATACATGTTATATTTCATTGCATGGAATGTTACATTTTTTGCATGGCATGATTGCATGTCACATTGCATGTTACACCATTAGTACACATAGGCACATCACACAATGAATTGTTGCACTAGACACATACTAGGTTCACACCACATTTTAGGGTCACATGCAAGGGTTTCCCAACCACTTCTACCCACTTTTGGCACCACCTTAGACCCAAGGAGACATCTGGGTACGTTC
>JAOTQG010128765.1:0-20458 GCA_025631175.1 Iris virginica
TCTCTCTCTCTCTCTCTCTCTCTCTCTCTCTCTCTCTCTCTCTCTCTCTCTCTCTCTCTCTCTCTCTCTCTCCACATCCCCATAAGATAGCGAACACGCTATACTAACCTAACATCATTATGTCCTGCCCAAACTCTTAATTGAGGAAAGCAAGCGCGAGTGAACTTAATCCAAACATACGAAGTTATGTATCACCCGAAACATGTTCTTCCGCAAGAATCAAGCACCCCGACATCCCCATAAAATACCGAATATACTAAGAGAATAGCCTCCTATCATCACTAGTCACTCTAAAAACCTTTAGATGAAGAAAAGTAAGCTCCGGCGAAGCTAATCCTCAAGCTTACCAAATCACACCAAACAAGCGGAGCAGCCCAACAGTGTAGAAATAGATTGGTTTTGAGATTCAGAAGCACAAATACTGGTAAACACACTACTTTGAGGAAAAACCTTACAAGGCCGATACACCAAAGCCAAACTCATAAGTGTTCTGTCTTACGTTCTTCTTCTCCTAGCCAGAGAATCAAACTTTAGCCTCTCAGCCTTCTCTAAAGTTTGTAGATCCTGAATGTGAGAAAATAGTGAATTTGCACAATTTTTAAGGTGGATAGCGAAGTGAGAAAAGTTTGACATAGTGCACATTTTTAACTTTCTGTATTATATGTACATATATGATATATGTAGTGCTATAATGATATTTAAATATATATCCGTATTTGCTTACATTTCCGTACATTCTTAAAACTTAACTGAAAACTGGTTAATGTTTAGAATAGTGAATCACAATTTTGGAATTATGAGTAATAAATGAATCCATTGATTAATAAATGAATCCATTGATTAATACATAGTCAGTTACTGTTTGGACTCAAAGTTAGTTTTGGCAATTTGAAAAAGTGTGACGGGGTTTCAAAAACACCCTCTCGCTTTATAATAGTGGTGAATTGGATAGGGAGCGTTGCTTGTGCTCTATTTCACGGGCTTGGGCAACTGGAGAACCTATCGCAGCATAAAATAGAGTTGGCAAGCCAACTGTTTATTTTTTCTGGGGTGTACTGCTGTTCCTTTTTCAACTTCAAATTTATCCTAATTCATATGACTCAAGAAATATTTTTCAAACAGAATTTATGGGCTATGGCCTCCTCTTACTAAGAGAGGACGCCGTTTATTTTCTTTTTGGATAGAATCCTTGAAGGAATAATAAGAGGAATTAGAGTAGGACCTTTTTATGTTTGAGATCTATATTCCTAGTGGTTAGTTGAAGATTCAATTTATCAAAAACACAATACTTTTCTAAAGTTCAACATATTTGTAAGTTCAAAGTCTTTTCATCCCTTCATTTCCTAAATATCAAAATATAAAAAAAATGATTATGACAGCCCACATACGCAATTCACAGTAGATAAAATAAAAATTATTGATGACATATCATTAGCTATAAGCTGTTAGGACATCAACCATCACCTATACACTTAAGCTGAATTTGGCTGTTACTCAATGTTCTAATGGCTAATGCTTCTATATTTGGAATTTGACGAAATCTTGGTAGAGACTTCATACTTGATTTGATGTATTGTCATATATGTGCATCCAAATATTACTAGGGTAGTCTTCTTGGTGTGTTTGCCATCCTTACTTTTAGTCACTGTTAACAAGAGTAGTAGTAGTTGTCTTAGTGGCGTATATGGTCGTTTAGGGGCCTGAGGCGAGGTGAATCCTTGTTTAGTTTCCTTCACACTTGTGCTTAGTACGATGTTCGCTCACCGACAACGCGGTGCAGCATAGTGGTAAGACGTCTCACCTGTTTCCATTAGGCCACGGGTTCGAGTCACGTTGGGGGTTGGTGAGGAACCACTAACAATCCTCATTTTAAAAAAAGGATGCCTGCTCACCACAAGAATAGATGCTTTTGATGGGAGTAAGGTGCTGTAGGTTTATTTGATGCAAGCCTCTTTCCTTTGGAGCCGCTTACAAGGGGATAGAGGTTTATGTGATGCAATTATTTTCTGGAGGGGTTCGAAGGGGCTAGAGGTTTGAGGTAATCCTCTTTCTTGCAGAGAGGTTTAAAAGGGGCGAGAGAGTTTTGCTGCAATCTTCATTCTTTTGGAGGGGTTTCGAAGGGGTAGATGTTCACTAGATGCAATTTCCTATATTTCAGAGGTGTTTGGAAGAAGTGGAGGTTTATTTGATGCAATCCTCTTTCTTTTAGGTGGGGTTTAGGAGCTGTAAAAAGTAAAAGTATGTTGACTATCCTTCATAATTTCAAGCTGTTTTAGCTTACAAATCAGCTTGGCCAGATATGGTCTCTGGAGATCAATGTGGCAGACAGGAGTACAATATCGCTACCTTGTGGTGTGGTGTTAAGTAGGTTATGTATTGTCTGCCCTGGAGAAGCAACCCACCTGCTGGTTATTTCTGTACTCTCTAATGGCATGAAGGGAGGCGACATAGGGATTTCTTCATAGTGGAATGACTTACTCTTGTCAAGTTTTTTTATTTTGAGCGTCCAGTAATTTTTTTCTTGCTAATTAAGATTGGTGAGTGGTGCAACTAGGTTGGTGGGGATTATGAAGCCAGTAGAGAAAATCTTGTTTCTTGAGACAGTTTTGAGGCCTAATCTAAGGTAGATCTTTGCACAAAGAACCTGGGCTTAGGAACATTTCTTTGGCTAGGAGGCCATGAGGTGCGCTGTTTTATATCTCGGGCGAGCAGTCACCAGTCCTATTGAGGGGTTTCTGAAATGTTTAGACTATGATATGTTTTATGCTTTTGTTGAGGGGTTTCTGAAATGTTTAGACTATGATATGTTTTATGCTTTTGTTGTGTGTATCTGTTGTTTTTGGATTATCTTGGTGGATTTCTTACCCGCCTTTCTTTGTACATTCTTTCTCTATCAATGATATTCTGTTTTTATCCAAAAAAAAAAAAAGTAGTTCTGAACATAGACACTTGTAGGATATCAAAAAGCTGGCGACATGCTTAATAATCTATTCCTGTAACATTCTTACACATAGAATTGAAGAAGTTTCTACATGAAATGTGTGGTAGCACTTGGAGCTACAAGAACATACTTGATGACATGCATACCACGCCAGATATATACCTGCATATTCACCAATGTGCTCTGGCATCCATAAAACCCATGCATTCGCTCTGTATTTGCCTGTGCCTTCCAATAATGCTCTGTCAGGGAGCTTCTTCAAGCGAGAAACAGTATCATACTTCACATTTTTCGGTTAATAGCTCAAAAGAGTTTGGGAGAAAATCTCTTGTAGGAAACAAAAGAAAACTTGAAACCAAACCCAACTGTGATTTGTACCTTTCGTAGAAGGGCATCTATTTTATCATCCATGCATGTTCATTCTTTCAGTTAATTCTTTTATATATTTATGATTTAATGTTTTTACAAAATTATTGAAATTTACTTGGTAGTTTTTGATACAGAATATTAGAGGGAAATCAAAAAAATGTGACATATCCTTAAAAGTACCTCTCCCGCTTTGCAATAATAAGTCTTTTGACATTTCTATTTCATGTTGTGTTGTTATCTTATATATGTTTCTGTGCAACTAGGATTCAACTCGCTTATGAGTTTTGCCTGCCTTAGTTCTTTATTTTCTGGTGTCATAATTTTGATTGGTGGTGATTTGATGCAGACTGATTTAGATCACATGTCACACACATTTAATTGTTGGAGCTTCATAATCAATGCTTATGCATGCAGGGCCATACGTTGCCTGCGCATTGCATGAAAACAGCACCTTGGTACTTCAATGCTTATGGATGTAAACTGACCATATTTTTCCTGTTCTTTTATTGCATGCAGCTCGTTGCATCTGCTGATTGTGCCGGAGCTTTGGATGTTACCAATGATTTGCATCAGCTGCTGGTATACAAATATATCTCTTTTACTTGATAATCACTTGTTTTATGTGTACTTGTTGATGTCTTGCTGAGCCTGTCTGAAGAACACATTGTTGTTTCCTTTTATCTTGGAAATGTGCGCTTAGTCTTTTTTCTAATGTCCTTTATTAATCATGCCTAAGAAGAAAAAATGTTGACATATTTAAATAAGAAGCGAAGAACGAGACATGGTGAATTATAATCGGAATTGCTTCTTGCTATTGGAAGTTGAGTAGAATGCTAGATTTGGGCTGATGAGCTGCCTTCTTTGACCTTGTTTAGTGCACTTAACTTGTCGAGAAAGGAAGCAAAATGGCTCATTTCAGGTAATGACCACATTCTGTATATAGCTTGTTAGAGGAACATATTATTTAGGTCAAATTACACAAATCGTCCCTGTACTTATTAGAAGTTTGGGTACTCGCCCCTGTACAGCCGTACTGAGAAACGTGAAAACTGGCACACTTTCAATACCTTCAGTGTTAGTCCTTCCATCCCATTTCATCCATTTTTTCTCGTTAGGGCTGACTAATGGGCAAAGACAAGACTAGGCGGATGGCTAATTTCTTCATTCTTATTTTTTTATTTTCATTTATTTTCTTGGCTTCAATAAGTGCTTTCGGTTTGAGGATGGATGACATCCCTCTAGGGACTTCCATTTCTACCATGATTTGAATGATAACCTGCTGGGGATACTGAGGAGGTCATTGCCCTTATGGATGTGCTCTGTCAGGTGCTGTTCCCCATTTCCCCAGATTCTTGCATTTAGGTTGGAGGATTCATGTTGTTGCTCTTGTCAGTCTTCTCTCTCTCTCTTGATCTGCTCGACTATCCCGTCTCCTCTCTCCTTGAATTTGGAAGGCTAGGGTTGTGTTCAAAGCTAAAGCCTTCGTACGGTCCTTGGTCATTTGTTCCCTTTTTTGTTCTTCCTTTCTTATTTAACATTTGTAGTTTCCTTCAAAGGCCTATCAGTTGAATTCTGTGATAAAAGCTAGCATTTGTTAATTACTTGTACTGTAAGTTCCTCATTCTTTTCATTTCTCTCTTGTTTTTCTTTTCATTTTTTTTCCCTGTATACAGGATAGCGATGAGCTGACTGGTCTACACTGCTTTCGTCACCTTCGGGATCATGTGGCTTCTGCAATAGATTCTGTAAATAGGTTCGTCTGTCCAATAATTGTTTAGTGGTTTTCTTTAATAAGATTTGCCCCATGGGGCAATAGACTGTTTCAAGGTAGAACTTTATTGAGGGTTTTTTTCTCGTACTTTCATATTTTTTTCTCTTCTGATTGGTATAAGTTCTACTTAACTAGTAGATTGGGAAGGCAATATGCCGTATGCATATTCAGAATTTCAATATAGAAAACCAATCTACTAATCCCACATTGTATATAAGGGCATGATAATGAGTGCCTGTGGGCAGTTGCTGAAAGCCGTAATATTTGAAGTGTTTTGCTTTGTCCTATCCTAACGAATAGATAGCAAGGATCAGTTCTGATGGCCAGATTCTGGACGATTATGTCTCCCTCGTTCTTTGCAGTGTTATGAAATGGTCTTTCACTTTTCTCGTGTCCCTTTTTGGTAAATCTTGGACAAGTAGTTTCTGGAACTTGTTCTTGTCATGGTGGGTATGCTAAGCGTCTTGATGTACAAGGGTGGGTATATTTCTCAGTAGAAGTTATGTTGACCCTAATGAGTTTTTTTTACTGGCATACTCTTTAAACTTGTAACGCTCCCTGAGTCTGAAAACCTGGTCCGTCACGTTGTCCACCCATTGGGCCCACCAAAATAGGTCCGCCCAAAACTTCATGGATAAGTTGATGCTAAATTGTAGTAGGGGAGCCACTTTTAATTTATAAGGTACACTAATTTTTCACACCCACCCAATGTGGGATATGGGCTATCACAATCTCGTTAATGGTAGTAGTTTCACAACAAGGCTCCAAGTCTCAACAAAAGAAATTCCGGGTTCTTGATTTAAACCCATCACAAGCAAGCGAGTCAACTAGCGCTCCACATACTCATCACCATTCTCTTTCATCGACGAAAGCCATTTACAACCCACTCCTTTTTTTTGATGGATCATACGGCACCCATTTGAAGGTATGATTTGCTAGCAAGGTGAAGCCATTGCTGCACACCCATGTGAATCTTGTACAACTTTAGAAAAAGAATTTGGCTCAATTTCCTTTACAGTGGACAGAGTTGAGCTGTCCTACTTTTCTAATACCGTCACGTAAGCGGGGGACCTAGGATCTTTAGGTGGAGAAGGAAAAAAAGCAAAGGATTTACAAGTCTAATGGGAGAAAGAAGAATGGCTGACACGTTGACTGCCTTCGATACTATCTAATAGTTACCAAGTGGTCTAACCCGCGGGGCTGACCCAACCGAAAGGCGTTGGACGGACTTAGGGCAAGCGAGATAAAGAAAGCAGCTGGGCCTTAGATTAACAAAGCCGTGGGATAATCTTTATCCAATGAGAATCCAGAAAGTTTTTGGGCAAGACGAGAAAGGAACTCGCCCTTCGATACCAAGGGATAAGAGCGAATTGCTGGCGATGATTTGGTGAAGGGAATCTATGACAGAAGGTTCTCGAACCGGGTTTTGACCGAATAGCGCGGAGCTAGCGATTTTAGTCGAACAAGGTAGTGAGTCTAATTTCTTGAGAGGAATGGCCTGGCGTAGGCTTAATAGTGAAAAGAGACAGATAGAAACTGATAGACTTCTTTATTGCCTTGTGAAGAAAGATCGAAGACGAAGGTTAAACCCTTGGTGTCCTCATCAAGGTTGAATCAAATCATATCCTCGAGCGATGTAGGAATCAAGAAGTGGCTCAAATTTCATCTCCACCTGCGTAGCACTTTCCCCTCCACAACACTTTGTTCCATACTTCCGACCGGAGTTCCGCTATGATACCATTCATAACTCCCCGAGTCCGAAAATTCGGTCCGTCACGTCGCCTACCCACTGGCCCACCAAACACCAAGGGTCCGCTAGCTCACCATAGGCCCATCCAAAAGTCCATGAATAAGTTGGTGCTAAGTAGTAATAGCAGAGCCACTTATAAGGCACACTAGTTTCCTACTCCCGCCCAATGTGGTATGTGTTATCACAATGTAACGACCCGAGTACGAAAATCCAGTCTGCTACATCGCCCACCTAATGAACACACCTAGCACCACATCTTGATTTAACGGTCCATCACAGGTCCGTGGATGATTTGATGCTCGATGGTTAGTAGTGGCTACAAATAAGCCATACGAAATTCCTCCGTCTCTTTGATGTGGGAATGCGAGGTGTTACAAAACTCCGTTTTCTTTAGGCTCCGAATGAGTTAGGCAGGAAGAGTGGGAATATTGTGAGGAAGTGATTACTTCCTAACCTAGCTCCTAATCTAAGCCTATTGGCTTATGCCTTACTCTGCCTTTGCTCATTTTCTACCACACTCAGACTATGATGTGGCATCTCTAGCCTTTTTGATTCTCTTGAAGGAAAGTGCACCGAATATCAAATCACATCCGGTTGTATAAGTGATGCCCCTTGCTATTACAGAACACCCTGAGGCAAGTGCAAGGGGCACATGAACGTGTGACTTCCATGATTTATGCAAAAAATTTAGAACTCATGTTCATAAGAGATCTTACAAACTCTTATGGGGGCTGTTAGGTTACCTAACACATCTATCCTCCTTTATCCGGGCTTAAGACCGCATGATAGTAAGACTAGTGAGACACAAGCGGAATTATTGGGCGCCAAACTGAAGAAGGAAAATCTAGTGTAGTAGTTCGAGTTACCATAAAAGTAAACTCATAAGTAAAATTTGGTTGAAATCGATGTTCTTGAGTTAATATGAATGAATGAAAATTTCTTTCTAGCTAACAGTTAAGCGCTCCATTATAATATTAAACGTTCAACCTTGTGCTCAAAATTATTGAGCCCTACTGTTGACTTGACTTCTGTAATTCATATTTGTTGTTTCTCTGAGATCAAGTACAATAGGGTGTGTGCTTCTGCTTTTAATAGTATATGTATGTTTGACAGATTGCATTTAGATCAAAATGTGACATATCAAATTCATTCTTGTAGCATTCTTTCAGCAGAATTTGTGCGTGCTTCTATACACGATTCTGGAGATATCGATGCAGTAATACTATCGAAATCCAAAGCATGGGCAACCTTACCTAGAAATGGAGAAGATGAAGATGTAAGTATGATTTGATAAATACATATGCTTTTTATAGGTGTATCCATTTACGTGTGTTTCGGCATGTGATCCACAGGTTTCATTCTTGAATGTATTTTTACACATTTGTCTTCTTCCATGATTTAGTTGCAACAGAATTTTCTGCCTTTACTTTTGTTTTAATAACTGTAATTCATTACTCCCTTCTCTTTGGAATTTGATCTTTTAACCAGCTTTGATGCCATGGACAACCATCCTTGATTGCATGTATATTAGGTACTTCAAGTTAAAGCGGGTATTTTTGATGTAACCAATGAGTGGAATTCAAATGTGCAGGTTAAATTGCACGAAGAAGACACCACAGATTTTCAAGATCGACTTCTCCCTCTTATTATTGGCTTGCTCAGAACTGTGAGTACTCGTACGTTATCACTGTATGTGATATTAACTAGTTGAATTGCATGACATGTCAGCTTATTTGATGTAGAAGTAAATGGGATATCTTCGTCTATGTTCACCACACTGTGATGGCTGTGTCAATTTCCTGTAAACTTTGTCTCCTGTAGTAACTGGAATTGATTCAAATTAAATCCTATTTGATGCACACCAAATGAAGCTGAAAAATTGGGATTGATAGAGCTGATCCATGCTGATGAACTATAAGTCAGTGCTATCTCATAGAGTCTTTTTGGCTTTATACACTCGTAAAAGTAACTTCTCTCCAGTTGATTGTAAGAGAGAATTGCTTTTCTTACATCCCCGTGCAACCTGAAAGTCTCCGAAAATGTGCTGATTTTTTTTTCACACTAAATATTCCTCCATTCAGCTCTTGTGAGCAATAAATACACATCATTCTATTTTTGTCTTTCCCGAGGGATTGGAAATCTTTGCATACTATCATCCCGGATCTTGTGCAGCCATTACTTAATCCTAATCAAGTTGACAAAAAGAACACACCATTCAATTCACAACGAAACAAAGAAAAAGAAAAAAGAACAGAAAGAAAGGGCAAAAAAAGAACCACTGCGAATTTAAAATAAAAGAGAAAAACAGGGAATGAAAAATGTCAAAGGGAGTAGGAAGAAAAGAAAAAGAACAGAAAAAATACCCAAAATAGTCAAAGTGAACCTACCTGCGCCCGAAAGGGTTGCTGTGGTCGCCAGAAGGTTGCCGGTGCTCGATGGTTGTCCCAGGCCTTCCTGGTCTTCATCTGAACAGAGGCGAGAGTGATTGGACGCTCGCATGAGTCTTCTGATAGAGTAAGGATCATGCGTGAAAGAGGGAAATAGGAGGGAGGGTCTAGAGTCGTGCTTTTTAGGTCTTAAAAATGGTTGAGTGGTCAAAAGTGTGCCTTGTGTCTAGGTGCACCTCTTCAAGGCTTGCGTCTTAGACATAGAGTGCCTAAGCCACCACCCGAGAAACAGCACCTCGTCTAGGCCATCTTGGGCTCCATGTGCGCCTACTTTCGCGTAGGCTCGCCGTTAATAACTATGGCTAGAGTTTTGTGGAGATGTGCTGCGTTCAGTTTGCGTTGGAATTTTTGGACGGAGAGGAATTCTCAGATCTTCAAAGGTAGTGTATTGACTTCTTCTCTGTTGTTAAAGAAGATTCCCTTTAAGCTTCTCTTTGGACGAGGAGTTTGGGGCTAGGGTTTTCTTTCGTAGATTTGGTTAGGGATTGTAGATCAGCTATGTGCTGGTTTTATCTAGCTTTTTTGTCTTCCTTTTGTTTTTTTTTTAGTTCTACTTGTCTATTTGGCTTCAGGCAGATCTCTGGTTTGCATCCTTTTGTGTCATTTCTTTATTTCCTAATGAAATTCTACTTATCAAAAAAAATAAATAATAAAAGAAACATGTGCAGAGGTGTTGTTGTGCAAGGTCAGGGGTACGTCTCCAGGGTGGCATTTGTTTCCTGGAGTGTTGAAAGATGCACAATCCGGCAGTTTTTGGTTTTGATGCATTTAAAAGTTGATAGCTTAAGCATTAAGATGAGCTGTCAAGTTAGCATAATACATTGAGTGCATTATGTTGATGAAGCAATGGTCATTTATCCTGGGTACGTGCACCTTCGACCAGCTGTACAATCAATAAATTTATTGCCATCCACCTTGTGGTGAGGTCGGTCCACGGTTCTCTCTCAACAAGAAATACTAGATGTTGAGGTGGTTTCAACATATGATGTGTGGGGTGATTTAGGGTAGTTGGATTATTCCCATCTACAAATTCCTTTCTATTCGCTTAGTGTCTCACCTTGGTATAGGATATTGGTCCCTTGGGTCAAATAGAAATTTGTTATTTTATGGTCAGTATTCCATGTTCATGGTGTTGATCGTCCTATCTTACTATCAGGTACTTTTCTATATTTATTGTTGCTCCAAGTTGTAAGTTGTAACCTTATCAAGTCAAGGTAGTCTTCTGAAATGATATTATCTTCTTTGATGTTTTAACTGAAGAGTCTCACTGCAACTTTGTTATGTATTAAAAGGATTAGGCACTGCCTCATATGTCTAATGATTACCAGGCAAAGCTTCCTGCTGTCTTAAGAATATACCGCGACACACTTACTGCTGATATGAAAGCTGCTATTAAGACAGCAGTTGCAGAGCTGCTTCCAGTTCTGGTTGCTCGACCTCCGGAATCAGAGTTCGGGCCTGGAGAGCGAATAGTGGATCCAGATGGTCAGTTCACGACAAATTTGGCCGCTTATGTGTGTGTGTGTGTGTGTGTACATACACATGTCTATAATATATAATCTTTTGTTCTGTCAAAATAAATGTACGTATGTGTTTCAAACAAAGTATTAGTGCCATCAAAATCTTTGTTGATTGCTGGCAGAGGTATCTTCTTATTGTGCAGTTCTTTCTTTTACTGTTTTCTGTTTACACATTATATTGTGATTCAGGTGGAGGTTCATCACTTGCTAGCAAATTAAGAAGCCTGTCATCTGAAAGTTTTGTTCAGCTCCTTGTTACTATTTTCAAGATCGTACGGGTAATGTATATGTATTATTTCTTTTACCCCTTGAAATTTGATTTGCTAATGGTTTTACTGCAAAACACCAATAACCTCACTATAATGGTGTTTTGACTTTGTTTTGTCAATCTGGTCAAATTATAAATTTGAGCATCTATTGGTCGACTGGAATATATCTTCATTTATATAGCCTACCCATGGTTGTAAATACTGTTATATGACCCCTTCACCATTTGAGAAGTTCCTGTTTGGTGTGAGTTGGTGGCTAAAACGGCAATATGCTACATAACCTAGGTGTAGTTTGAAGACCATTGTATATGCATTATCCACCTATTTCAGTATCTATGTCCATGATTGTCACTCTGCTCTACACAGTAAAGATGCTGGGAAAGGTGGTTAGGACCTCTTATGAGGAAGATGCTCCGACATCTTTCAATGCTCGATGGAATCCTATTTTGATCCCGATTCTTCTGAATGTTGTCCTCTGCTTAGTCTAACTGATTACACGGGAAATAGCATATCTTGTTTCCACATGGCTATTTTATTCACTGTAGCTACAGTTCCTCTATGCTTTTAATACAATAACTTTTCATCATACTTGTTCTTTTCTTTTTTTATCTCAAATTTCCCCATTTTTGATTGGTTTCCAGCCGCTTGTGAAAGATTACGAGTTTTTGCCTATCTTGACGTTTTATTTTCTATTTTCTGGGCCATCTGTATGTTTCAAAATCGTTTACACTTTTAGATGTTTTATTGTAGATCTTAATACCAGAACTTATTTAGCTCGCCATCAGGTCACCTCATATGAATTGTCCTCTACCATGTAATTCACAGAAAACCTCTTCTGATAGTCTATTTACCTCAACATTTAAGGTTCCTTCTCTTGACATTATATATATATATATATATATATATAAATTGTTCTGTTCTATCTCCTTGTGAGATCCACCACTTAATTCTAGTTCTATGCTATTCCTGATGTTGTATTCAAAAGCCTATTATGCCATATTGGAATATTGGGCTAATTCTAATATGAGATGTCTAGGTTTACTTGTGTTCCGAGGTTAAAGTTCCTCCTGTTGCTGTAGCATTTCATATGTTTTCAATCTAGTCCCCCAGTGAGGAAATAGAGGTCTCTCAATCCATGAATTATTATACTTGCTCTACACCACTCTGCTTAGATGAGAGGTAGCGCACGAGCTAGTGTCACATTTGCCTGAAGACTCATTGCTAAAGGCACCAGTAGAAAACATCATTGCTTGACTAGACTAGGAAGCTTCAGCATGTATTTCCCATTATTAGTCCTTTCATTTACTTAACATGGTCCAATGGGCAATCAGGCTCTTATACTCCCTGGTTCCCACTTGCCCCACTCTGTAACAAATCTATAGTCCAAATAAGCCACACATAGCCTGCATTGCAAAAAAATGTGTCTGTATTATTTTTCTCTCTTTGAGCTCCTATTTTTTGTCATTATATTCTTTTCAGTTTCACAATTTCTCATGAAGTCCATAGATCTATTCATCTAAGTTTTCAACTTTAACATTTGGTTGACTGCTTATAGGATGTGGTAGGTTCAAACAGTTTTTGGAACTTGGAAGTGGTGTGACTAGACAACTGTTTTTCTTTCACTGTGAACAATTTCCAAAGGAGTGGATGTTTGATTTCTGGACCTATTGAAAGTAAATCCTGCATGAGAGCATTTTGTTTTAATGTCTAGATTATTCCTACACCATTTGTAGTCTAATTTCTGGATCTCCACATTGGTCAAGGACGAGCATGATAAGCTGAATTAAAGTTATCAGCCAATTTCTTTGAAATAGTCAATCATGACCAGTAAACTCCCTATTCCAATATGGCATAATAAGCTTTTCAATACCATGGCTGAAATCTTTCGAATAGAAATTTGCAATGTCACTTGATCTACTTTTACGAATGCATAGAATAGAATATCCATAACCTGAACGTAATTCAAGTATCTGGAAAGCTCAACTTCCGTTTAAGATTAGAGGCCTTCAGATGGACCCTTGTTCTTAATAAGCTTGAGTGATGAGTCTTAACACTATTGACAAGCTGCAAGCTCGGATACACTACAAACAGATCTCTCCAGATTGGTGCATGATGTGTAAGTGTTCTTCTTAAACTCGTGGTCACTTACTTTGGCATGCTGAGGCTGCTCAATTTCTATGGACTAAAGTTTTCGGTGTGGTGGGAGAAGCTTGGGTTAGTCCATAGAATATATCGTCCTTATGTCTTTGGTTTTGATACGGGTAAAGATGCAGTGCTACTACGGAAATGCGGCGTTTTAGCAATTTTTTGGGGGACTCGGACCAAAAGAAATTTTAGGATTTTCAAAGATCAGTAGCTACTTTCAAATCTTCATTTGGATAGACTAGTTTACATTGCTTCTCTATGGGCATCATCTAAGGGTGCTTTTTCCGGTATTTTGCTATCTGATTTGCAGCCAGTCTGGAGTGCGGCTATGGATCTCTGCCTTTTCTGTTATCTTGTAGTTTATAGTTTTGGCCTTTTCTTCTTCTGCATTCTTTTGCTTATTTTTCTTTTAATTTATGTCTCGTCCATTTCTATGGAATATTCTCTTTTCTATCTTAAAGAAGCATATATAAGGAAGTACAACATGAGATACAAAGTGTATAAACAACAAACAAGCTGTTTCTTTATTCGTTGGTTGCTTTTACTTGCCTGCATCATAAATTCCTTGTTTCTTACTTTGTGTCTCCCAAGGCAGTGTTTGGTTCAAAGAATCAGAAATATGGTCTTGTTTGATAGATTTTTTTTTTCTTTAAAGCTTTTGAACTTTCTTGCATAGATTGGTGTTTCAATACGATGTAACTTGATAATTTTCTATTAGTGAATGCAGGCACACTTAGTAAGGGCTGCTGAAGTTAAAAAAGCCATAGAGTGGATAATGTGCAATCTTGATGATCATTATGCTGCTGATTCAGTTGCAGTAGCAATTGTACAAGGTGCATTGGCAGCAGAAGCAGGTTCGAATGGTGATGGTCAGATTAGTTCCTTGCCTTCGTATTCTCCTCAAAGGAGCGGTGCCAAGGTTCCTGCGTTTCAGGACAAGGGACACGATGCTACAAGTTCAGCAAATGTATCAAAAAATTTCAGGTGCTTCTTTTCCCTTATTGTCGTCAATCCTCTAAAGTTGCTCATGGGTTGGATGATCATTTTTGTCAATCTATTATTGTCGATGGATATACCCTACTATAACATTTCCTTTTCTTTTGCTTCAATTCTAGCATTGTTCAAAACAAATTCTGAAATTGAGTGTTGTTAACTACAGTAACCAGGATGCATAGGAGGTATAAAAAGTTAAGGAAATTCCACTTGTCCTTCAGCTAGTTTATTGTTGCAGAACGACTATAGTCTCTGAAGAATATCAAATACATCTTATATAGAATTTTAAATTGGTGATTTTCATACAGAATGTTCTAGGTTTATAGTCACACAAGAAATAGTTGCAGGGATAGAATGATTACATTTTGTTTGCAGAGCTGATGTTTTGAGAGAAAACACAGAAGCAGTGTTTTCCGCTTGTGACGCTGCTCATGGAAGATGGGCAAAGCTCCTAGGCGTCCGGGCTCTTCTTCATCCAAGGTTGAGGTTGCAGGAGTTTTTACACATCTATAATATCTCACAGGAATTCATAGCTGCAACAGAGAAGGTACTGGTGATTTTAGGTTGTTACTGAGACTGCATTATAATTTTGGGTTTTAACACACTATTATGTTAAAATTAACAGATTGGTGGAAGGTTGGGATATAGCATTCGTGGAACATTGCAGTCGCAGGCAAAATCCTTCGTCGATTTCCAGCATGAAGCTCGAGTAATTTTGGCTTCCTTCACTTTGATTAGTTGTTAATTTGTTGTTGTGCTTTTTCACATGGTTACTGAACAAACTTAAAACTTCTCTGCATGTAGATGGCAAAAATAAAAGCAGTGCTTGACCAAGAGACTTGGGTTGAAGTAGATGTTCCTAATGAATTTCAGGCCATTGTCACTTCGCTATTTAGCTCTGAGCTTCTTACTGCTGGTGACTCAAATGATTTCTCTGGTGAACTTGGAACAGGCTACAGTGATGTGGTTGCCATCAATGATGCAGGTTCACCTATTACTGAGAGTAGTGTATTATTGAGTTCGCAGAAGCGTATTCTTGACCGGTCGTCTGAGTCTAATGAAGCATCTGCAGATAGTACTGAACAGGTTAACCTTACAACTGTAAGCTGGAAGATTAATATGAATGAAGCTGATATCATATGAATAAGAATGAAGCTGATATCATAACATCTTTATTCCAGATTAACAATGTTAAAGCGAAGGATAATGGAAAACCATCTTCTCATTTGCTTGTTTTCAAAGATGTTGGGTATCACATGGTAAACTGGTTAGTACCAATTTCTTTTTGTCTTGTTTTCTTCTCGTTCTTTGTTTATCTTTGTTTCTATAATCATACATGAGCACCATGTACACTTCCTCTACACTGCTTTCATTCTCCCTCCGAAATTGTCCCTTTGAAGCGAAGTACTGATACATTTACTTTTCGATCAGATTGTCGTGCCCATTTTCCCTATGTACTCCATGCATCCAACCCCTATCTCCCAATCTGTTTTCTACTAACTGTGTATAATAGTTTATGGTTATGATTTTCCCTTATGTTTGTTCTTACATTCTGAACTTGTTACAGTCACGCCAATGCACATTAATATCTTACCTTGCCAATGCAACATCTTTCTGATGATTTGTTATTCTTCAAGACAGTGACAGATTGTACATGTAGCGTATGTGACTGTTGAACTAACATTGGGAGCTCCTGTTGTTTTTCAGCGGCTTGATCTTGCTGAAGATGTTATCAGAGTACATTAATATGAATACTCTTTTGCCTGCTTTGTCTTCAGAGGTCATTCATCGTGTCGTTGAAATCTTGAAATTTTTCAATACAAGAACTTGTCAACTTGTTCTTGGCGCTGGTGCTATGCAGGTAGGAATACTGATTTGAGTAAAGTGTTTGTAAGGTACACAAAGGGGGTAGCTTTACCCTTTTTCCCTAACCGCACCCCATTCTGCTCTACTAAACCAGTGAGATGCATATTTCAAACCTTTAATTAGAAATTTGGTACATGACCCATTGATCTAGCTCTTCTGGTCCAATAGACGTATATTTGTCAATTAATATTGCCAAGCAAGGAAAGATATTAGATTATTAAATGGCTAAACAGAAACACCAATTATTGTCATTTATTGCATTACTCGTGTTTGTGTCGTGAAGTATTCATTTTGAGGACATGCTGAAAATCTTGGGTAGATGCAACTACACATCTTTACCTGTTTAAGTTTGAAATTATATTCGCACGATATGCGTCGTGTACGTTTCTGTAATAAATTAGAATCATCCCCTCGCCTTGTCAAAGAGGAGTGGTCAAAAAGGTTTCATGCAACTCGAACCATATTGGGACAAAAGCTGAGTTAAGTGGTCAAATTTGTTAAGTGATAAGATCCATGGAATAATAAATGTCGTATGAAGAAGCATATGAGGATAAATCCACAGTAACACTCATAGATCTAAAATACCTCAGTTAATTATTGGTGAAGGTAAAAGTCCCTCTTTTTTTTTGTCTTCCTTTACACTGGTTGACCTAGAGTTTCTCCAGTAACCACCTAATGTAAACAGTGTAAATCAATTGGTAGTGGTCTGCTTACACAATACAACTTTAGTCATTGTGGTCATGATTTCCATCAACTTATCGCAAAATTCTCTTAGGACATCTTGAACGATGAAGTATTTTTTTTTGTGTGGTGTAGCTGGTTAATACTCTTAGAAGCCATGAACTCTTAGAGAACGTAATCTTGGCCATGTTGGTAGATTTAGAGTTGTCGGTGTACTTCGTATATTGTTTTTTCTTGGAAAGCATGCAGTTCCTAGCCCAAAAGCTCTTTTTGCCTATAGTGGGTTGGGCTGGTACATGAGGACCTTGAACTCCTTTGCTCTCTCTCTCTCTCTCTCTCTCTCTCTCTCTCTCTCTCTCTCGTCCCTCCTGGTACTTTGTGTGACATTATTGGTTTTGGGTTCTCGACTGTAATTGAATTTAGTTGGATTCGGTGTTTTTTCTAATCCCTCAATGGTTTTGAAGCAACTCTCTTTCTTCCTAGTACCTTGTGTGGCATTATTGGTATTGGGTTTTCGACTGTAGTTGACTTTAGTTGCATTTGGTGTTTTTTTAATCCCTCAATGGTTTTGAAGCAAACCTGTGGAAGTGACATCTTGTTGGTTGTATGAACTATGAAGTGTAGGATCATATTATCTGGTTTTTCCACCTACATTGCACGGCTAGTTCACCCCCATGGGTGCTAGTTTTCTTTGTTTCACAGTGTGTTAATTTCTAGCTTTCAAGTTGACTTATTTTAGGGTTGAAAAGATGAAAAAGACTAGCGAATTGATTGTTAAGCTTAATACGAATTTCTACATGTCCTCATGTGATTTAAATCAGACTTAATTTCTATTAGTTAATCATTGTATGGATAACTTACCTAAGCTATTCTACCGACCCATTTATTTAGCTGTGGTTTATGAGGATTAATAGGAGTTACTTGGCTCTGCAGGTTTCTGGTTTGAAGTCCATTACTTCTAAACATTTGGCTTTGGCAAGTCAGCTTATCAGTTTTATGCATGCTATTATCCCTGGTAAGTGATGCGGACTTTACTACTGCTCTTCTCATACAGTTACCAATAAAATGTTATGGGTCTGACGTTGTGTTTACTCGTGTATTAATCTGAATAAAGATGTCAAAGTAATATTAATGTTTTCTGAAAGTGGATAATGGCTTCTGTTAAATGAAATGTGCTTAGGGTTTTTTCTTTGACTAACTTTGCTGCTCAATCACAATGTTATATAGTAATAATAGTAGGTGTTTGTGTGGTCCAATGTGTACTGCTTTTCTTGTAGGCTCTAGACTACCGAGGAATCTAAATTCTTGATCGGTCCTTTCACTAACATATGCTATAAATGGAACACTTCTGTCCTGTTCCAGATCGAGTATAACCAATGAGCCGTTTTTAGAAATGGCTACTAATTGAAACAGCAAAATAGTTGAGATCTGTTGTGCAACACATTCCCTCTTAATGTAAGGTGTCATGCTGCTGTTAACTGCTTAGATATAAGGAGTATAGTAGTTGAGGAGAAGGCCTAATGTGAAATAAACAATTATCCTTTCTGAAGCTCCGCATATATAATGCATTATTTTAGCATTTCACTTGAACTTGGGAGTACTATTTTGTCATTCACTCCTCGCACAGTTCAAATTGGGCCAACAGAGCCGAGTTGGCCATTTTTCACTACGGGGAAAGTTCTTGCTGCTAAAAATAATCAAAGAACGCTGATTCAAATTAATACTACAAAGTTGCAAGCGTACTTATCCAAATAAAATAAGTTGAATTGTTTACCAAACATTCGATTCCACACCGACAATTACCAAACATTCGATTCCACACCGACAATTACTGTCTGGTTGCAGAAAATCCATTTGTTAATTTCTCGTCTTACCTAGTTAATGCATACAGCTTTTCTTAGGCTCTGGGTTTTCCATTCTTGGATGGTAATATCTTTGCTATAGTTGAATCTGTTGGCTAAGAGAGACTTTCAGAATTTCGTCATATATAAGTGAGTAGAGAGCCTATTCTCCCCATGATATTTTCATATTATTTAGTACAGTATTGCACATGATTTTTTTTGGTGGTTTTGCCATCTGTCATTCCCTAAGTAATGATTTTCCAAAAGCAAGGGGAAAATAGTGATTGCTTGTCTGTGAAACTTGTGCTTGGGCACAAATTTCGGGAGTCAAATCTAAAAGTGAAGTATTTAAGTGGTGTCTATTAAGTAGCATCTGTCATTCCCTATGCAATGATTTTTCAAAAGCAAGGGGAAAATAGTGATTGCTTGTCTTTGAAACTTGTGCATGGGCACAAATTTCGGAAGTCAAAATCTATGGAGTAAGCATTAACAAGTGGTGTCAGTTAAGTAGCTCTGTATCATACACTATAGTCTATACTTTCTAAAATTAGAGTCCCTTTGACTCAGCTTCCAAGTAAATTGACTAGATTATATAGAATGTTAAATTTAAGAATGGGTCCCACCCATAGATAAAGGATTAAATCACAATATAAAATGGTGTTAGTTTTATCCCAAACAAGGAAGATTACGAGTAGATATCTTTTTTGGAACATTCTGGAAGAGAATAATGACCTCTTGTTTGAGAGATGAGGAAGTAAACAGCTTTATCAGTAGTTTCCTTGAGCACTCTCCCATCTTTGGTACATTGGTGATAATTATATGAATGTGTAGATCTTGTTTTTTATAGTCACTTTAGAAGCTGTCATTCCATGATACAAGGAAAAGGATTATTTCAAGTATTTTTAATGACTTATTTTCTGTGTGGAACCAAGAGATCAGGAGGGTTCTGTTCCTGAAAGTACCCGAGACACGAAAAGTATTGCTGTTGTCGGAGATTGAACGAGTATCACAGGTAATATGGTTTACCAACTTAACCTTCTCAAGTTTTCTAACTCCTAATAGCACACCGCAAAAATACATGTGAAGAATGTCCTGGTCTTGTTTACTTGTTATGTGATCTTTGGCAGGAAAGTTTCTGTTTTAGGGTTTCTCAGATGTGCAAACGTACTAACCTAGAAAAACTGGAGATTGTTTTTCCCTATATATTGAAGCTGAACTTTCCTAAGGTGAAACAAAAGTGTAGACATCTGACATCTCAAAGATGATGTTAATTAAGCTAAGCCCTAACGGCCTTGTAGAAAAGAAGCGAAATTGCTTCTTGTTGTTGATCATTAAGAACTCTGTTAAAAAGATTTTACTAGATCAATTTTACAGCCAAAACTGACTAGTGCAGTGATGGTATAAAGCCTGGTTATCAAGTTAGTCTATTCTCTGTTCAACAGATTTCACTAGATCAATTGACAACCAAAGAGGATTAATGGCTGAATGAGTATAAAAGGCCTTGCTGTCAAATTCATCTATTCGTAACCAATGAAATTTATAATCACTGAGTGATTATAAGGACTGAAATGTTTACTCAAGATTGCCTTTTGCGGAATACAACAACGGAATTTTTAGGATCCAAAAACTGTCTCTAGTCATGGACTTAAGTGACCCGAGATGATAATAATCTATGTTATCCGGAACCTTCTATTTTGACCATATACCCATGTTAACACGACACGATCCGGGTGCTGACACGGGATACGCGTTAGATGTGGCAGATGAGAAGAAGGGTACGGCTAGGGAAGTGTGAGAGAGAGAGAGAGAGAGAGAGAGAGAGAGAGAGAGAGAGAGAGAGAGAGAGAGAGAGAGAGAGAGAGAGA
>JAOTQG010128766.1:0-10027 GCA_025631175.1 Iris virginica
TTTACTTTACACTCTTTTTTCTTTCTTCCCCTCCCCTCCCCTTCTTCTCTTCTCTTTTTATTCTTTTCTCTCTTACCTTTTTCTTTGGGACTTTTGGACTATCGATGGTTCATCTTATTTATCTCGCTCACATATTGTATTTAGTTTGGGATAAAGACTTAGTTGTTGTTGTTGTTGCTGTAATGAGGCCTTACAAGTCATTGGGATGACTTGAAGTCCAACACAATGAAGTGGGTTTGAAGTTCACAACAAGTGGAAAAAAATTATTTTCAACATGATAATAGTTTCTTTTCATTTTCTCTAACAAAATTTGATCAGCTTCGGACCTCTCGTTTGGATTCCCACATAAAATGTTTGAGTTCACGAGTTGGTTACGAGCTATTTTTCAATAACTCATGTTCGAACCTGAATGAAATTTGAGCCTAATAGTTAAATAAATTTTGAGTTGCTCAGTAATACATATATATATATATATATATGCTAATATATGAATCATAGTAATTAACATATATAGTAATGCATATTAACTCATTAATTCTCCGAGCGAGACTTATGAAATAATTGAACATAACTAATTTGATCATGTTCAACTTGAACATAAAAAAACTTTAGAATTGAGTTTTAATTCAATAAATATTGTGCGAAGTTGAGTTTGATTTTGAGCAAAGCAAAATTCTACAAAAAACAATTATAGTAAATTTATCTTGTTGAGACCTAAATTTGAAGGGTATTATAGCGAAGTTGAGTTTGAAGGATATGATATGAAAGAAAAGATAGTTAAAGGATGCAAAGTAGAACTTTCCCAAAGCTAAAGCAATAACTCCCAAAAAGTTAACCCAAAAGAAAATGAAGAAAAAAGGAAACCCATCAAACCCGTTTATATCAAAAGAAGCAATCAAAAGCCGGAAAACGGAAAGTTCAGTGAACTCTCTAGTGTGTGTGTGTGTGAGAGAGAGAGAGAGAGAGAGAGAGAGAGAGAGAGAGAGACAGAGAGAGAGTCGCCGCAATGGCGGTGTCGGTCTGGGTGCTGGTCGTAATAATTTCTCTTCACCTAATGGCCTTCGTTCTAGCCATCGGCGCCGAAAGCCGCCGTAGCACGGTACTTTAATTTCTTGCATTACTTAGTAATTTTGAAGCTGATCATCAAGTATTGCACTTCGAATTAAACTCTCCATCTCTGTAATGCGCAGGCGACAGTGCTTCCGGACGAGTACGACGAGCGCACGTACTGCGTTTACGCGTCGGACGCCTCGACGGTGTACGGGCTGACGGCGTTTGGGCTGCTGCTGATTAGCCAGACGGTGGTTAACGCCGTTACTAGGTGTCTCTGTTTCGGCAAGGGTTTAGTCAGTGGGAGTGGGGGTTCGTCTACCACTTGCGCCGTCTTCTTCTTCATTTTCTCCTGGTAATTTCTTACTGTACCTATAGTAATTTATACTCCCCTGTTTATTTATTTTTCATTTTCATAATCCTGGGTGGTGGGTGGTGTGGTGCTGGGTCCAAATTTGTTTCTTTGTTTGTCGCGGACGCGAGTTATAATTGAATTCTTTTTTGGAAGTTAGTAACAGGTAAGTTAATTGTAACATTAAAAAAAGAAGATATTTTCTTATAATAGTCTGAATGAAATTATACAATAATATGTCACTTCAAAGTGATACTGGATGGATTAAGTAAATGATTTTAGGATTAAGTCCATGTGTTCTTGCATTCGTGGTGTTACTTGGACAGCTTCACCATTCATCCTTATAGCGTTTCTGTCAAATGGATTTAACATGCCATTAAATTTCTCCACCATCAGTCTGTACGATGGATGCCACTAATCAAGGCCAATTCTGTGCTCTGCAAAACTGAACGATTATCAAGGGTAGAAACAGAATCTAGCATCCTTCTTCGTCTTCTTTACCTGTTCAGCCTCACCCCTCACAATCCCCCTATGTCAGAACTCATTGAACTTGATGACAATTGCCTAAACCCCAATGCATTAATTCCAACCAAATTAATAGCTAGAATTGTCAAGCTGGTGAGGACTAGTATCACATTGTTGTAGCTCTATGATATTGATTCTGAAAATAACAAATGGAACTACACAAAATTGACTTAATGCTACTTGAGCAAATGACGGGTAGGATCAATGTCAAAGCTGTCTCACCAGTTAGCATGAGTCAAGCATATACTCCCTTCGTTTCAAAATATAAGACCTTTAAGATTTTTTTTGTGTCAAAATATAAGGTCTTTCACCACTTTCAAGAGATATATTTAAGTTTATACCAATTTACTCTTATTAAATACACTCCTATTTGTTCCAAAATTTATGCATTGGGAGTATTAACTATTTTTATGGAAATTAGAGATATGGGTACTTTGAGTGGTTAAGTAAAAAATTACATTGATTTAAGCAATCCTTAATATGTGTGAAAAACTCCAAAAGAGCTAATTTTTGAAATGTTGTGAGTAGTATAATGCGGTGCAATGATAAAAAAGAAGAGAAAAAAGAGTAACTATATTAACATCAAATTTGAACAAATTATTTATTTCTAGATCTAACAAGAAAAAGTTACCTTGTTGGAGGTGGTCGTGGTGGTCATGACTGCTCTAGGACCCTTGGAGGAGTAAGTAAAGGGGAGAAAGAGGTACAATTTGTGAGAATTTGGTGTCTCAAATTCTATTTAGGATAGGATTCCTAAATCCTATGTGGAGTAGGATCATCTTGAGTCACTATTCTTATTGTTGGAGTGACTTAAGGAAAGTAATCCCAAATTCCTAATACAGCAAGGTTTTCAGTTTAGTAGTGCTTTTCCTATTGAGTTTTGTATTCTTTGCTATAAAAGGAGGCTTTTGGTAGAGGAATAGAATAAGACACAACAAGAAACATGACACAAGTTTGGGAGTCAACTTGGTGTGTGTGTGTGTTTTAAACACACCACAAGTTTGAGAGTCTACTTTGTGTGGGTGTGTGTAATATTAAGGAAAGCACTACTTCATGATTGATTATTTCCCTTGACTCACTCCTTGTAATTATCCCCTAGATTAGGTATGATTATGATTTGTAATTATCACCTAGATTAGTGTGACTGATTTTTGTATCCTAAAATAGCTTACTTCAAATTTATATATATTACTTCCGAATGAATGAGAAAAGCTATGTTATTCTCTCATATGGTATAAGCCTAATTAATCCAAAAAATCCTATTCCTTCTCTGCCTAGCTGCGCTTTCCCTCTCAGCAGTTTCCTTCCCCTCTTACCTATCTTCTTCCATAGCCATGACCGATAATGAAGTCACCTATCAGCCTCTCGCCATCACCACAAATCCCTCTAACTCTCTCACCCTTGTCACCCTCCCCAACTCCCACAAATTAACTGCATCCAATAACATATATAGGATGAAAAACTCAACTCTAAGCTACCCTCCATGGCCTTGATATACACTAATACATAAACGACACTCGTCCAACCCCTCCACCCACCACCACCACCAACGGCATTATCTCTCCCAACGCCGATTATGAACGGTGGTTCCGACAAGACAAGCTCTTGTTCGGTGCCCTCGATAGCAGCCTCTCACCCCTTATCACCCCTTTAAATACTAATGCTTCTTCCTCCCTTGAAGCATGGAACATTCTCGCAGCCACCTATTCCAACCCATCAAGAGGCCACTTTAAGCAACTCTGCCACCGCCTTCGCCAATCCTCCAAACTCCCATCTCAATCTATCACAGACTATATGCAATCAATCAAAAAAATTGTTGATGAACTTGCACTTCTTGGCACAAAAATCGACCCTTAAGACGTCCTCGATATCATTCTTCAAGGCCTAGATCAATCGGCTTATAAAGCTGTGATTGATGGCATTCACGCAAGGGACAACACATTTTCCTTCAATGAACTCCATGAAAAACTCATCAATCATGAGCTCACATTGCCTCATTCCACTCCTTCTGCTGCAGCCTGTCTCCACGTCCTCGCCTCTGCCTTTGGCGCGCACAGCCGCCAAGCCATGGACTGCACGTCCAACTTCTGCCGCACCTGGTTTCTTGCCAACGTCTGCTCCTGGCAGTTGCAGCGCTCGCCCTTTCGTTGGCAAATGCCAATTGTGCCACACGAAAGGATACTATATTTCTGTCTGTTCTGCCTTTAAGAAATCGTATCCCAATATCACCATTCCCCCCTCGTTCAAAATACATTAGTGAGAACTCCACAGGTATACACGATCTGCGTTCAAAACGTCTCCGACACTCGCCGGCTACTTGAAAATGGTGCCTCTCACCACGTCACAAATGATCTTAACGCCCTATACCCCTATTCCCCATATGATGACACCGAGGAACTCGTTATCGGAGATGGTTCGTCTCTAACCATCACTCATATAGGCGCACTCACTATTCACACACCCACCGTTTCTCTTATTCTTCATAATGTACTTTGCGTTCCCTCTCTCTCTCCCGTAACATCATTTCTACCTCATCTTTGCCATGATAATAACCTTATAATCGACTTCTTCTCTTCTTGTTTTGTCATCAAGGACCACACCTCGAAGTTGGCGCTCCTTGAAGGTTCATCTAATCATGGAGTGTACGAATGGAGCCCATCACACCCTCATCACAAAATTTATAGAACTTTGTCATATTTAATTCCTTCACTTTCTATATTTAAAAAAAAAAATTGTAACTCCCGTCAAATTAACAAGAGTCACGAACTTCCATTTTACTCCTCCACTATTACTTCAAATGCCCCTCTCCAAATTCTCTTCTCGGATGTTTGGTCTTATATATATAATAGACAAGCCACAACTTTAAGAATCTAGACTGGGTGTATAGAAAACTTGACATAAGTTAGGGAATCTAAATTTGGTGTTTGTGGAATACAAGTTTGAGAACCTACCTTTTTCAGACTAAGTCTTAAAAACAAGCAAAAAAAGCATTCACTTGTTTGGTTTCGAAAACCATATTTTCCCTCTCTTACCTACTATATTTATATACGCATATATCCACCTTTATATCCTATCAAACATCACATCAAATCTTAACTACCACTCTCAATCTTTATCTCTCCATCACGTAATTTTTTAAATTTTGAAGGAAAAATTGTAAAAATCTTACAGAATCAAAAATCACACAAAACAAACATAAAATAAAAACAAAAACAAAAATTTTCAAAAATCGACCATCCAAACGAACCCTAAATTTAATGTGAGAGATACAACTAGTTAGGGATTCTAAACTTTGGTGTTGTTTTAGGACAAATGGTGTGTGACTATTTTGGGCTGTGTGAGCAGGAATACAAGGTAGGTCTTATTCTAGATGTGGTGGGTATGTTGAGAGTATCTCATGTTATGTCCTCATCGGTTATAGTATATTTGTTGCTTGCCTTGGAGTATATTAAACCGCGATAACTCCACGTTCCCTTTTGCTTTTTGATCTGCCTACTCTGTTATATTTTTGTCAGCCTTAATGATATTACTTGATATTTGTTTTTGACCGATCACTTCTGCATCAAAGACAGACATTTGGAATATTTGCTCCAAGAATATCCTCGTATTTATAACACAACTTACGTATTGGACGAGTTGTTGGGTGATAGAGGGCAACAAACTAAAGCGCACACTAGTGCCGGGCTTCAGCGGATTCAGTTCCGCTTATTCTATTCCAGATAGCGGAAGACTTACGGATAATTTCATTATCCTCACGAGCAAGATCACGTCCCTCATTACGCGCCACTATGGTTGAGGTGGGGTTAGGGGGGGAAGTATAATGGGGGTTGCCCCCGCTTTTTTCTTTTGGTTTATTAGTCTTATTTCTTAATAATTTATACAACAATATAAGATTAGGAAGAAACAAAAGGGTTTTCGTCGAACTCGGAGAAGATGGGGAAATGACTAATGCCCGACGGAATCACCGGAAATCAGACCTATCAATGGAGAAATTTTCGCCCCGGGGGGGGGGGGGGGAGGCCCTCCACGAGGGCAAAGGCGACGCAATCCCACGGAGGTGGGATGGAGAAGCAATAGGAGAGATGAGATGATGACGGTGTTATAAAAAACTACATATTCAATTTTGAATATAATGTGAGGGCATGCCACCAACTTTTGACTGAAAGTTGGAAAGTCTCAATCAGACTGTGATAGTAAACACCTAAATGGCTCGATCAGGCATCAGACTTTCTAATCAAAGTGATTGAATGCAGGGCATGGGGTTATCCCTGACTCGTATCGTAGAGTCTTTGGATCTCAATACAAGGCTGTGGGGAAGTGCAATTGTATTAGAAGGATGAATTCTAGAGCGTGATCAGTCTCTAAGTTTGTGCATTTCTTTTTGGTGATTAAGTGTAGATTATGTCTACCACTTGGTCTTTTTGTATATTGATTGAACAAACGTAGACTGAGATTAACAGGGGATGTTCGTCTATTTTTGGTTCTCACAAAGGCAGTCTTTGACAATATACCTTGGCAAGAGTTTTTCTATGTTGTAATTTCTTACTAAGGAAGTCTTTGAAAATGTACCTTAACAAGAGTCAGGGAATTCACAAATCGAAATCAAAACAAATAATAACCCAAGCAACAGAATAAAGTTTACCTCCTTACTTTCGATGAAGTAAAGCCGCTCTTTGCTATAAGTGTGGGTTGAGTGATGGACTAGCTTTTGACCATCGAGTGCTGAAAATGGATTCATGTAGCTGTCTACAAATAACTGTGAGAAAGGTCGAATTGAGTTGGTTACATGTTAGCATGAAAAAGACGATTGGGTGTTCCCAATATTTACCCAAATTAAGGTTATGTTTGTTGGGTCTTAACAACCACTGAATAAGGCCTCTTAATTAAGGTATGCTGACTGGGTCGACAGATGGGAAATTAAGCATATTTGTCAAGTGCTACTGAATAAAACCAAATTCTCTGAATGATTCAACTCAAATTAGACACTTAATAGGTAAGAGGTGTGCTGAATACGATTTTTGACCATTTTGCCTGTACATAAACTCAATTTTTTCACCCATACTAACATGACAAACTGCATTCCCTTCTATTGAGACCTTACTAGGCATCATATGGTGAAATTCGTCTTCTTTCATCACTTCCCTTCCCTTTTGTTTAGCCTAGCATCAAGCAATCAACACAGCTAGCGTTATGTTATGCTTGATAAAAATATTGATAACCGTTTACTTTTGTAGTGTTGGCCACATACATGTAGATTTTAGCTCACTTTTAATTTAACATACAATTATTGTGTTTTAGAATCTAAAATATAAACATTGCATGAATGTTAAGTAAACTATGAGTAACAACTTTCAACTTTACAAGAACAAGTAAGATTTTATAAATGTTTGGTCAAAGTTTAATCAAGTTAATCAAAAAATTTTGAAGTAGGAAGATTTTTAATCAAAGGGAGTTCAAAATATTTCTGTAGTATATATATTGTCTTATGCTTAAAAAGAGTAAAATATGAATTGGAAAAGTGAAAAAAATTATTTGCTACTGACAATTTCGCTATAAACAATTTTTTCTGCTCAATGATCAGAAGTTCATAACTGGAAATTACATTTCTTGAGATGGTACTGACATTCAATTAGCAAAGAGACTTCTGTTTAGCTTTAAGAATTCAGAAGTTGGAGATGGTACGTATACAAGTAAGAAATGTGAGGATTGTTCTCTTTATAAAGTCTTATAATGGGGTTAATAGGAATATGCAGGCTACAGTATAGTAGTTTTGAAGTAGGATAGAGAGTTTAGCAGAAGCGCAGTGGAAAGCATCCTTTCGGGGAAAGGAAGGGAAAGAAAGTGTAAAGGAGAGAGGAATTAGGTGGTGGGATAAGTATAATAGGTTATAAATTGCTCACAGATGCTGAAACGCTTTTGAAAAAAACTGGCAAATCATTAGTAAAAGATGTTGGCTGGTGAAAATGGCAGTGTTTTGGGTATCGGGAGAGGGAGGGAGAGAGAGAGAGAGAGTTAAGATGTTAAAATAATCTGGCATATTAGAATAAATGTATTATTACCTTTTTTTTTTTGCTTCATCACTGGGGCACGCGCCCGGCTTCCGCCTAGGCCCCAGGCAAACCTTTAGCGTCTTGGTGCACCTTGTGCCTTTAATAACTATGGATATTTTTGAGGTGTTGTGGATAAAAAGGCTGCTAGTTGATGGTTAATAGGAGTAACTTATGTTTGGATCGCGGATCCTTCTCGTTATCTTGGCAAAAGTCAAAACTGACGAATTATTTATAGAAGTGTGTATATTATATAGAAGATAGTCGGTCCAGCAGAGCAGGGACCTTGGCGCTCAGATTCAGTCAGTCAGTGCCCTAGGCACTCAAAGTGGCGCCCTTGGCACTGCTTACTGATTAGGGTGTTTATATTTAGGTTCACATGTAATTACTTTACTATCCCTCACTTAGGATTTACATGTATGTGTATATATACTCTTGATAATGATCGATACAAATCATCTTTGCACAATTTCATTATTATTGATGGTTAATAGGAGTAACTTTTTTCAATCGAAATTTATAGCCTGTCTCTTCCATTGTGCTAGTATTAATGAAATTTGAAAATAAACAGGGTTAGCTTTTTGGGGGCTGAGGCATGCTTACTGGCTGGGTCTGCTAGGAATGCGTATCATACTAAGTACCGAGGAGTCTTTGGTGGCGATGAGTTGTCATGTGCCACTCTTCGCAAAGGCGTGTTTGCTGCAGGGGCTGCCCTCTCATTTCTATCAATGGTAGGGTCTATTTTCTATTACTGGCTTCATTTTAAGGCTGATACAGGAGGATGGGAAAAGCACCATAATGAAGAACTGGGAATGACATCATCTAATTTACCAGAGAGCCAGGAGCAACAAAGATCCAGTCAATTTGAAAAGGTTTAATCAATCATGTTTAGAACATGTTAGTAGCAACACGGTCTTGGTAATTTGTTAAAAAAATGACATGCTGATAGTGAGTCCTTATCGACTTAAATATATTTATATGAATAGTGGAAGAATTATAGGAGTGTGTTTGTCTAAACTTTAGTAGTTTGTGGCACCTTTTGTTATATTGTATCCATCTCCCTTGTTCTATGGGGGTAAAGGTCTTGTGATCTTGGGCCTGTTTCATGGTTTGAAAGTCATTCAGTGAACACCTTGTTCAGCTCAAGCTGTCTTGGTGTGATCATCTGTCATTCAATGTAAATTTAAGTTGGTGTAACTTGGCTTGGTTCTTATTAAGGAAGAAGGCTTTGAGAAATGATTATCAGCCTTCCTCTACCTAAATGTATGGTGAGTAGCGGATATCGTGTATATAACTTCACAACTCGAGTATTTAATCAAATATTTTTGGTTACACGAGGTATATTTAAATGAATGCATCTGATACATCTACCGATGTTCTTTAGTTTGTTCATCTTAATCCTTCTAAAGCCAGAGTTCGGTACATTTAAGCAAATACTCCTGTCAACAACCTATTCTGGTAGCCTCCGTAGCTATCACATGCGTTTATGAAATTCTTTTAGTGCGTTTGGATGGATAGTTTTTTTATTTGATTTTTTGTAATGATTAAAGTAAAAAGTAAAAGAGAGATAGATAGAAAACTTGTGAGATCAATGAGAAAGAAAAAATAAAAAATAAAAAATTTGGATGAAAAACACATAGGAGAACATTCCCTTTATTTTCTCCTTTTCGGTAATGCCCTTAATTAGCACTTGTGTGGTGATCTCCATTGCCCTTGAAGATTTTGGGGTTTGCCAGATAAGTTGAACCTACATGTATTTGGTTATGTTGTTGCTCTTACATATTGTTTCTCATGGATTATCAAGATGTATCTATATTTATATTATAATTTAGAGCGGTTGATGTGACATCTGTTTTACACAAATTTCAAAAGAAAAAAAGAAAAAAAGAAAGGGGATAAATGTGTGTGTAAGAGGAAAAGATTAAAAAATCATCCAGGTTTCATTTCTGAGGGCAGCTGCAAAGCTGCAGTACGAAATGTGTAGGCATGTAGGGGGACTAGGAGAGAGAGAGAGAGAGAGAGAGAGAGAGAGAGAGAGAGAGAGAGAGAGAGA
>JAOTQG010128777.1:0-10024 GCA_025631175.1 Iris virginica
CACTAAAGTACGGCCCCCAATATTGAAGAATCTAATTATTTTTTAAATAATATTTTAATTAATATAAATATTTAAAGGAAGAGATTATATGACAAATACTCTCTAATTTAATAGCCAATATAGCAAACGTACTCCTACTACTACGTACTACTCAGCAAAAGTATTCTTTTGCAGAAATCGAAATCCTTCCCACCTTTCCCACTCTCTCTCCACCTGACCTCTCATTTCTCTCTCTCTCGGTGACACGCATTCACCTTCAATTTGGAGCCAAGTTACTGTTCTAGTTGTCTTGTCAACCGATCTCATTTATAATATAGATTGTTGACACCAAGAACCAGATATTAACATGACTCTCACGAACGTCACATGAAGCAATGTAGAGTTCCTCACAGAAATGACATGATTTTGTTTCAAAAAAGATTTTACAAGAAAATTGACTATGTATTTGCTATATGGTACAGGCCAATCAGGAATATATAATTAAAGAAAATATTTTTCATAAACGAACATATATACTTGCAGAACCTGAAAAATTGTAGTTTAAGCTGCCATAAGCCATTCAGCTAAACCACAGGCAGTTGTCAAGTTGTAGGGCGCAGTATTTTGACACTTCAAGTACTCCAATAAACTTTCCCATTATGCTAGCAACTGGATGATGATACCAAAAGCAATTCCCTTGTCTCAGTGCTTGATCAGTGCAAACTGGACAACGAGGTGCAGTCTAAGTAGTAAGACGCCTCCCCTGTTTCCAATAGGTTACGGGTTCGAGTCATGTTGGGGGTAAGTGGGGAACCACTAACAATCCCCTTTATAAAAGAGGGAAAAAAAAGTGCAAACTGTGTAGTAGTAAGTAGTAAGAGCTTGATACCTATAGTCCAAACACAATCTTTACTTTAATAGGCTTACTCAAGTCTGCCAAGCAAAATGCTGGAAGATAAACACAATATGCTTACCAATCCAAATTACTTCTAGATAAGATGTTTGGGTTGGGCCTGAGTGAACCGTTTATTTTCTACTTATATAACTCTGACTCCAAATATGGATTCCGATTTGAATCTGTAGATAAAATAATTCAAAATAAAACATGAGTTTCCACCAAATACATAAACAAGAATCATCAACCAATTTTGAAAATCTATGATTTCACAGAAAAAGTTAACAAATGGGCTATGCTTGCCTGGAGATGAGCTTGGTGTGCTTTTTGTTGCCACTGTTTAGGAGTTTGACAAATATACAACCATTTTGTCATCATGGGAAAAGAGAAAGTGAAAAACATAAAGTCATTAATTTTTTGACATCAAAAGAGCTCTTAAATCTAATAATGCCCCCTACAACTCAAAGTACTTGAGGTATCATCAATCATTTACTAGTGGCTAATCAGTATGCGTAGAATGTTCACATCCACGCCCTTGGGGCTATGCATACTTGGTCTAGAGTCATGCTCATCTAACTCAGCTTCATAAAGTTTTCAACAATTTTTTTCTTCAAACTGATATGAAGGGAGGTCCGAGCTCCCGCCATAGCAATGGAAGTAGAATCCATCGCCAACAAGATAACACCTCCTCTAATCAATACATTTGTAATGACCATGTCGGCAAGAGGATCGGTGAAGACCTCATGCCAGAGTCACATAAATCTTCTTTGAATAATTCAAACAATGGTCTAAATAAAGCTAAAGGGGAGAATTTACTATGCAGTTCCTCATCCAATATACAAACATAAAGGAATTAAGGCTACGGGCACACAAGATTTGGGCTACTACAAGATGAAAGGAATTTAGGCTACAGGCACACAAGATTTGGGTTACTACAAGATGAAAGGAATATACGCTACGGGCACACAAGATTTGGGCTACTATAAGATGAAGAGGTCTCCTGACTTAGCTTGACTTAAAGCACCGCTAATTGTAGCCCTACCAGCCAGGCATACACAAACTTTACGGAATTTATATAGAAGCATGCTTTCGCAGTTACTCCAGCCCTTTTACATTAACTTTATTTCTTTTTAAAGATTGCAGGAAAAATCGCTAATAATTAATATGTGGAACCATGTCATGATTAAGCTGAGGTTGTCAGGAATAATTGAATGTCTCCAGACACTAAGTTCCTTCAGCATCATTATTTAGTGAATGGCAGCAAGCATAGAAATAAAAGATGAACGGAAGATGAAGTTACCTTGCATAGCTCAAAACATAGCAAAAACAAGACGTCCACCAACATAATGCAGGTTCATGTTCAACATTCATCCTGCGCATAAGAAACAAGTTAAACATGTATCAAGTTCATGCCTTCGGACTGGCAAAAACAAAACCACACGTCATTCCATCTACCTCTCAATCGAAATGGGTCAGCTGCACTAACTCAGAAATCGTTACAACAGACCGTTACTAGTAGAGCAAAGCTTATGCACAGGGGATGAGTGCTTGAACAGACTTTTTTACAGATGATTGATTCCTAAGGAGCCAATAATTAGCAATATATTATAAATGTAACTTTGATCTCAATTAACTTGATATTAGCTGTCATGGAAAGTATGACTTTGATTCTTGTACCTGATTTTACTCCAAACATATATACTTCTCAAAATCGAGCCTATCTTCCGATTGAACAAATCCACACCGGTAAATCATGTAAACATTAAATCTACCAGTTTTATGTGATAGTTTAATAGCAGACTGAAGACTTATAGTATGTTCCAATCCAAAATTAAAGGATTCGAATGAGTACATTTTAGAAATTTGTAAATGACAATTTCTGATGTAGTTTCTAGCCATAAATACTGAAGCCTAAAATATCATTAAACAAAACGATGTTAAGAATAGTTCCATTTTATCTTTTCATATCACCTCGATTAGTACAAATGCTATGTGGCACAAGAGTTGTTTCCTCAGATTCTTAGTTCCACAGAATCACATTATCATGCCTGCTTGACTCAAAGAATGAAATCTGGCCCCAAAAAAACCGGCCTATATACACCTATAGCTAAATCAATTATAACAGAAGCAGTTAATGTAGAAGCACTATTATTATGGAATAGCCAATGGATCACAAACTTCTAATTTACGCTTCACTACGTGCCACTTTAAGTAGAGATTCCCATGTGGTTAGCTTCTCTCTGGGTTTATTTTTCAAACTCCCAAGCCTCTTCTCTTCAGAATCAATCTTTTCCCAGGCAGTGAAAGGGATAACTTGCACATTCCTACTATCCAATAACTGGAGGAGTCCCGCTCTGCCTTGCTTTATTGATGTAGAAGAGAACGCCAACTCTCCTTTCTCAAGGTCTTCAGAGATGCTTGCGACCTGCCATGACTTCAGCCCATTAGCAAATAGCAACCTTGAGCTAGCAGCAAACATTTAAAAGCCATTTCACAGAAAATCTACCAACGACGGAAAATATATTTATGAAGATATCTTCTCTCATGGGATGCAAGGGTTACTTACAGTTTCTTCAGCACAATAAAGATTTGTAGCAATGATTCCAGTTGGGCCCCTCTTCAACCACCCGCATACATACAAGCCCTTTGCAGTTTCTGCAAGATCTCCTCCAGTCGTGCTCAATACACGCCCTCTAATGTTTGGAACTGTGCCTAGATAAATAAACAATAGAACTAGGAATGTAAGCTTTTCCAGTCTCGAAGTACTGTAACCAAATCAATTTTGAAAAGCTTCAGCCACCTTCAAAAGGAAATGCATGAGCCAGAATACATCAACAATTGGTGAAGTCCAAGGAATTATCCCTATCAACTTCTTCAGGCATATTTTTCCTAGCTATTAGATGCATGCTCATCTTAGAAAGATTCCATCAAGTGTATGGACAACACACAACAAGAATTTACCAATTCAGTTTCTCAGTGTTATCGCCATGATAACATACCTTTGTAACGGTCAAATGGTAAACCATCAACTGGTACAGATTTGTAACCTATGCTCTTCAGCACCAACCTGAAAATGAAGCATAGCCACGAGAGTGAGAATGACATCCAAGCAATCTGGATTAAACAAAAAGTACGTCAGAGAAGGTCGCGCAGGATTAAACTTCAGTACTCAATGCATGAAAGACATACAACATTCCTTTCATTCAACCTTACTTTTCACCTTTCAATGTGGAATGTCATTAATATTTCAGAATATCAAGTTATTAATCTTCAGTTTGTAGCTGTAAATTACCGAATCCACTCCAAACCATTATCACAAAACTATGGGTGTGTTTTCTTAACCGGTTTTTGGTACATTGTTTTAAAAACGATCAAAAACAATATTCATTATGTTAGTTTTAAAAATATCGTTCTCTCTCTTACTTACTCACATACCACTATACCCACATTTATATCTATCAAACATCACATCAAATCACAACCACCACTCTCTCTCTCTTTCCCTCTCCATCACTATTATGTAATTATTTAAATTTTGAAGGGCAAATAGGTAATTTAGGATCCCACCAAAAACAAAACCAAAACAAAACAAAACCGTGCCAAAAATCGACTATCTAAACGCACCCTATAGTAGTTTGAGTAAAGGTGAACCTGATGCAACATTAATGCATATATATTAAGTAGACAAAGCATTTGAATGTAGCTCAAACTTTACCCGCATTCAATATCTTCATGCTGCCCTATACCTACCGCAATCTGTTTCCAAGAGCCGACATTTTCTGCCAAAATCAGACAATCACAGCACATTAGTTGGAGGAGATTAAGACGAGTTCCAAACATAAGGAACAATTCTCTGTTCCAATTAAACATCATGATTCATGAATCACTTCCCTCCCTGCCTCCCAAGTTCATGCAACATGCAGAAGAAATGTGATCTCTATTCGGAATATCTCAGTCAAGCTTTTTCCATTTACCATAATGATATTTGAGGGTCGACTAAGCAATCCGAAGTGAAAAACATAAAAAGGTGTTAAAGTCCAAAACAGGCCCACAGAATACCACATAATTCCATACACCTTCATCATAATATAATCTGTTTACGGCATAGGCTACAGACTCCGATTTTCTACCATAGCAGACCAATCAAAATGAATTAGTTGCAGGCCCCTAGGACATTTTTCAACAACAGAACATACTACTTTGCAAATAAAATTTCACGAATCATAACACTCCCTGCCTCCCCAAGTCCATGCTACATGCAAACTAAAGACAGGCCTCAGCATTGGTTTTTCCCATGTAAGCAAGCACATAATGAATGACGTGAGACTTTAGTCTCAAAGCTGGATTTTAAAAAGAGAAGTAAATATTAGCAATATGTTCATTACAGAATATTCTTTGTTTATGTGGATAGGCTGCAAAGCTGTATCAGACTATCATGCTTAGATAATATGAGAGATGCCACCATCAATATAAACTTTAAGAGCATAAAATTACCTTTGACGATTGTCTTCTCAAAATGCACACCACCAACATGGCCACTTCTGCAATCTGACTCTAGAAACTTGTCTGGATTTCGGAAGAAAATAAAGTGAAGTTCGCGCTGACCTGGACTTGGATGGGAAGTTTTTGATGAGGCTGCCTTGCAGAGCAACTCATAGACCCTCCTTTGAATCCGATTATTCTTTAGTTCTTCCTTCGCCAAATGACAGTTTCATGTAAATTATAACCTCGGTTGCAGGAAAATATTGGTAGGATTGCAAGGCAGTAACATGTTATAATGCAGTGATTCTACTAGTTAAAAGACAATTATGGGATATAATGGCTATACCGCTGCACTACCAATCTTTGCCTTTGGATGAAAATGAACTAGCACACTATTCTTAACATGAAGTACATTGCAGTGGAGGTGGAAATTTACCTCATCCAAAGAGGTTTTAAGAAGATCAGCCTCTTTGATATTAACATGTAAGTCTTTGATAGCTGCAATAATAAGTCAACTGAAAGAACTTCAGGCAAAATGAGCATCATTATCATCAAACTAATTTCATAGAAAACACTAAGACCTATAATAGATTTACCACCTACGAAATGATGACCAATCATATGAAGCAAGATAAAATTATGGCAGATGACGTAACAAGTCGACTTAATCCGAAGATAATGAAGACAACATACTTTTGAAATAAAAAGAAATTTTATTAGAAGAAGAGAAAAGATACACAGCAATTGAGATTATGAACTGCAAATTTGCGAAGAATAAGAGCAAACAAAGTTCAGCTTAACAGTAATTGGTATATCATGCACTACTTAGCTCAACTAATCCAAGTCAACTCAACCCTTCTCCCAATTTCTGCAGCTTGAATCCTTTTTTGCTAATATTTTACAGTCCACAACAAGGTCATCACTCAATCCACACTCACTAATATCTCTCTTCTTTATTGTCTTTTGTGTTAAGCTAGTCTCTCTTCCCCTACCTCTGTTATGGTTGTTGAAATTGATATTATCTAACCACCTAACCACTCTACATTGTACATGTTACATGTCCAAACCATCTCAAGAGATTCACTCTCACTATCCCCATTGGGAAACTCTTACACAGCAGCAGAAATATGCTCATTTCAAAATTTTACCTATTTGGTAAGTTGTGCAGAGTGGTTAAGCAAGTTTCAGATTGACAAAACAACAGCCAACACATGCATTCAAAACCTTATGAGAGCTCCAAAGACAAATGTACGAATGGGTAATCAATTTATCAATCAGCAACGCATCATATAGATGGGTACAGTTTATAGATTACCAAGAATTTCACGAAGCTCTTTTGCAGTACAGGCTGCTTGCGCTGGTCCTCGTCTTCCAACGAGATAAACTTTCCTGCAATTTCATAAATCATCTATTTATCAACCAAAATTGCTTGTTCAGCTGCTCTCAAATGGCTGAATACAAACCTTATTGAGCTGTCTGCCAAAGCAGCCATAGCGTGACTAGCAATATCAGTTGTTGCCAACTCTATTGCTGGTCGTAAAAGGATCCGCGCAACATCAATGGCAACATTCCCCTGTACAAAGATAAAGGAAAATTATGTGTACCAGAATATTCATGCATTATACCAGGAAAAGGCGAGCGAGAGAGAGAGAGAGAGAGAGTTAGGGCTGTAAGAGAAATTTTGAAATGTGCCAGATATTCATGCATTTTACCAGAAAAGGAAAAACAAAACTAGGATTACGGCTACAATGGAATCCGTAATTAACTCCAATAACTCGTGGTGGTATTCGGAGGATGTTTGCATGTTGATTAAGTCTCTGCATTTATTTGAATAACTCAAAAGACTTGACTCACTAACCTGCATACCAACACCCTCAAAGTTGACTCGACTCGGATTAAGTTAAAATAATTCCATGTATCTGTACATTACTCTACAACCAATTATACATTGTCTGTATGCTCAAATATTCACATCATGTATGCTGATACATGTTTACATATTCAATAAGATTTCTGACAAAACATTGTGTGTGTGTGTGAGAGAGAGAGAGTCTGTGTGTGTGTGTCTTTAGTATGGAAGAGTCCGAGGATGGTACAAGTTAAGATAGAGAACGCATAGGTTTCATAACTTTCATAATTCTGTGTACCTTTACATAGTAAACTGAAGAATAAATCGACAAAAAGAAAAAGACACACAAGACTTATCTGACCAACTAGAAATCTCAATTCGACTCAAGATCAAATAATTTACCTAAATCAAGGTCGGTTTGAACTCAACTCATAATGGTTAATTAAAGCTCGACCAAGTTCAACAAAACTCAACCACCTCGACTATTTTTACAACTTTAATAAGAATCTCATTCTTATTCGCTGCATTGTTCAGCCTCGAAGAAAAAAGTAATTCCTGGTTTTTCATCCTCAGGTATCAATAGACATACAAATGATTGGATTTCTGTCTTTTTGGACACTGCGTCCATAAGTATAAACCAGCAGCTAAAATATTCTTCCATCAGCAAGGACTGGAGTACTGTTCAACTCTAGTGTGTGCTCTCAACAATAAGATGTAATTCATGATTGACGCATCCATGAGAGATAAAATTATGTTGCAGTATTATTGTAGTAGCAACGATTATTCAAACAGAAATCCTTTGAGTTATGGTACTAAACACATGAAGGGCACTTGCTTCTTTTCATTGCCCAATTGCTTGCAGTTCATCATCATGCATATGTCCCAGATTGATAGAATTGACCCTGAAGTATATTTTGGCGATGAAAGGACTGCAAGGTTAAACGATGAGGAATTTCATAAGGTGGATGGAAGGAGGCCAGAATTATCGACAATCAGCATGTTCCCTGGAGATTCTGGGAATCGTAATTGCTTATGTGGTCAGAGCTTCCTCAGGACTTCAGTAACCACATACGCAGTGATTAGGGGGTTGTTCTGCATCGATGTTTTCTAGCTTCCTTTGTCATAGTCAACAACTCATAACTCTTACCCTCTTCCTTCTTTTTGGTTGGAACGGAGGGACTCATCTTTCTTTTTTCTAGTGCGTTCACTACAAATTCTATGACTTCTGAATGGCATCGTGCTATGTGCACCACTTCTGTAAGGCTCGACTATAACTAAGAAAATATTGGTCCCAGTAATCCAACGTATATAAGCAAACATTTTTATATAGAGCAGTGACTAACACATGAATACTCGCACATGAAAATACCTGACCAAGAACAATAGCTGTATCAGTGCTCTTCAAATTTAGTGCCAGATTGCAGCAGTCTGGGTGTCCATTATACCACCAAACAAATTCTCTGGCTGAGTGTATACCATCCAACTCCTGCATAAAAGACATGAATGATGTAGGAAACAGTAGCATCACGCTTGCAACATGAAATTGCATGATCACATGAAGCTATAAATTCTGTAAATGAAATCTTAGCCAGAAATGTATATTAACAATAACCAAACCTCTCCTGGAATGCCTAGAAGTCTATCACTTTCAGCACCATAGGCAAGCACAACCTGTCCAAAGCATTTACTGTTCATCACGCATATGTTCAAGACAGAATGAGTAAAATCAAATGACTATCATCAGCACGAGGACTCAACTTGAGCGGGTTCTTACCACATGGTAAATATCCCGAAGCTCAGACAGAGAAATGGAGGATCCAAGCGACACATTCCCGAAGAATGAACATCGTCCATTTTGTGCAGCCCGAGAAAATTGGTTGGTGACAATCTGTTGCAAATATTCTGGTAAACTAGCTGAATTAAGAGGACTATACAGACAAATACTTGAAAATATGTTAAATGAAAAGGTTTGCGCCTTCCATGCTTAATCATCAAGAGGAAAGCCAGGTTTTAATATGGTGAGATACACCCATCATATACACAGGAGGAAATCAAACATGATGAGCTGCACTAACGCTTTATTATTCCTTTGGTATCGTCTGATCAACATTTAAAATAGATGATATTTGTTATCATATAAAAGCAATTAAGGCCTTCAGGATTGCAAATTTTTCCAAGTGCCCCACATAACTGATTGTTAATTTGCCGCCATTACTTACATTATTAATACAAAGTTAAGCAGGAAATGAGGAGGAAACAAAGAAGAACAAATGGAAATTAACTCGAATTGCTCTTACTGCTGTGAATTTCAGTGGATTAAAAGAATAATACTCCATCCTCCCAAACTCGGTGTATATGTTGAGTTTTTCATAGAAATTAAGAAAGTTGCAAAAATAATACTAGTTGCAGATATACAACATCACCATTAGTGCTACCATTATAACACTGCAAGTGGACAACGAAACATGATGAGTGCAGGCCCGGCCCTATGGGGCAACGGCCAAGAGCCTAATTTCGTTAAGACCCAAGTTAAGTTCTCCTTCCCTTTGAAAAAAAAATTTACCAAATTGCTTAGGGGTCCAAGTTTTACATGTACTTTTCCTTGGAAAGAAACTATTAATTGTAGTACTTAGATGGGGGGAATGATGGTTTTTTTTTTTGGCAGATATTAACGCTGACTTAATTTCGGTGCGGACGCTACAGCTTCCCCAATTAGAAGAAAAATGAAAAAGAAATGGTGCTCTCTCTCTCTCTCTCTCTCTCTCGCTCTCTCTCTCTCTCTCTCTCGCTCTCTCTCTCTCTCTCTCTCTCTCTCTCTC
>JAOTQG010128788.1:0-10023 GCA_025631175.1 Iris virginica
GGTTAGAAAAGGTGTACTCCCCTAGCATTTTGAGGAATTACCCCCCAGCCCCTATCCTTCTTAATCGTGGGATGAAATTAGTAATAATATAATAAAAGAAAGACAAAATTAAGGTAAATCGTTTTTCATGAATGAGAGAGATTTGAGATGAAAATAAATTAAAGAGTACAAATTTACTATTATGTCCGTACAAGGATAATTAAACAGTATTACACAAAATGATAATGCTAATTCAGTATTAAGTGTTTATGAGTGAACAAAAATGATAAAAAAAAATAAATAAATGAAAATGCAAAAGTTTTTGTCCCAACCAAGTGGAGGGAGTTAACGAAATGGACGGACGGAAAATGCTCAACTAAATACTCGTTTGATAAATCTAATTATGCACATATTCGATGTCAAAGTACCAAATTTACCCACGAGATTTATGCGACAAAAACTAATGATCAATAGATCATCTCTTATCTTTCAAGCAATTAAATTCTTGGAATTGTAAAAAAAATTAAAATATTGTGTGCATCCAATTATGTCCCTTGAAAGCAAGTTACAATATGATTCAATATTACTGACAATATTTATTTTTATTCGTTTCGGTCCTGGCCTTTTTATTGTTCGTTTTAAAATTAATGAACAACAATGCCCTTAAAGTGAATTGCTTTTACCTGTGCACCATTGGTTATTATTTCAAGAAAAAATTAATTTAAAAAATCTGTTTTAAACAATTTCAAAACATCTAATATTAAATGTGAAAATTGTTCCCGTAAGCTATATATTTATTATTCTCCCAATAAAATTATTTTTTTCTTCATACACGTGGATGTATATTGCGTCTCTATATATTGATAGTTCAATTCTATTACGAACATTATTTAAAAATAACATTATAGTTTGTTCATTTATAATTTTCCTCTTTGTTTTTCATTGTGAGGGTAGAAAATGACTGGGCATGGACGCTTGTTGGGCTAACTGTTGTTAAAATATTTTTCATTGCTTTATTTTTCTCATCTCCCGGATTGTTGTTATTTAATAATATTTTCTATTGCTTTATTTTTGTCATCGTCCATAAGTTATCTGAATAAATTTATATTTATTTTAATTCGAAAGCAATTAAAATAGTTAAGTTGTTTTCATCCTTCTTTCAATTTCCACTTTAATTTTAACCAATCACTACTTAGTCCTATGAATTATATTTAGATTTTTTTCACTAATAATCTTATGAAATGTTACAATTGACACTTATAACCGTCAACTAAATAAATTGCATCCATTCTCATCTAAATTGGTGTTACAACGAGATTTTTAATTTTTGATGATTTTATACTAGAATGTTAATATTTAAACACAATTAATGGATTATTAAAACCCATAACATACACAATGCGATGTTTGGCAATTAATTTTGTTATTTATCCATGATTATTGAATTTTGGTTGTCAATAAATACTTAATTAATGTAATCTTTAGTGTACTAGCATTTTTTTTCAATTGAATTGCATGTCTTCGTTTTAAACACATAACGGGGTATTTATTGTTATGCACAAAAAACCCTTGAATGGAATAATAAGTTTATAAAATACCATATATTGTCAAATGACAACGGGAAGTGAAAATAACATATTAATAAAAAAAAACTTTAGTAGTTGCAAATAAAATTTGTAGCCTCATCGCTTGGTTGTTTTACATACTCAAAATTCGATAAATGTAATACTATATTTGCATACTCTCAAAATCCAAATTGTTGTTCTATTTTAGTTTAAAAAGGCTATTTATACGTCAGGTTGTTGCAAAGCTTACTCAATCCACATTGCCCTAGTTGATATAAACAAATTTAGCATAATTTTTTTAATTTTAAACAGACTTCAAATTATATAACACTCATACATATGGCTTGAAGGAAATAAAAGATCGTCGTAATACATTATTGAAAATATTTCATTAGTAGAAAGGAAATATTGACACATGACATGTAACTAATAAAAGTGATTTAATCTTCATATTTTTTCCAACGTCCTATTTTAGTTCCAACATATTTATTCATAAAATCTAGATGAGGCTTTCCAAAATAGATATTTACTATAAAAGATGTCTGTATAGGAGCAAATAAGAATGATTTGTTTCAACAAGTTTTTGTTCAAGTTACTTTGTCGACAAGTTCAAATGACTATAAAACTATGCATATTTATTTTATAATTAAATGAACGTGCTATGAATATCATGAACAACTCGGCATAACAACATAACACTAATTAATAATTATTTGACAGCAAAACGACATTCTTCATAAAATCAACACTATCATATTCTTGATTAGTGCATACATAGTTTTTGATGCGCAATCATCTCTCGCTATATTTCTATAAGCGTGAATAGCATAATTCCTTAACGAATATGGATGATTACGAAGAAGGAAGAATCAATCCAGTAACCCTCGATCACCCAAAGACAAAACTCCCATAGGTTCGGAAAAGTGAAAGGGGAAACCTTGTAGTTTATCCAACATGAAGGGTGGTGAAAAGTAGTTTATCAATAAGAAACGTAACGAGGGGTATCTCTAGGGTAAGTGCACGGGCGACAGGGGCACATACAATCTCTTTCCCCTTCGTCCCTCTCAAACCAAACTGGAGAAACTGGAAATAAAATTTTCCATCTATTTCTCTCTCTATCCCCACACGGCCACACCTCAGTTCAAAATAAAATTAAAAAATTTAATTCTGTAATCCGCAGTACACACAAAAACACACACACTCTCTCTCCTCCATAACCTTCTCTCTCTTGAAGGCGCTCAGCAGAAAGATACCAAAAAGGTACGCCCCCCCCCCCCTTCGATCTATCTTCCCAACTGCAACCAGTAGGTCCCTCGCTTCATCCTTCTTCATCTCTCTCCCTCAAACCTACACGGGTTGTTGGTAAAATCCTGAGAAATCCAAAAGGAAAAAACATATTAAAGCAACAAAAACCCAGTAATAAAACCATAGAAACGTGTTAACTATTTTAATTGTGGATTCACTTGGGGAGCATGAGGAAACAAATTCCGTGTTTACTTTGTTTTTCGGTTTTATTCAGCACTCCCGGATCTATGTATTTCCTTCATAAACCCTCATTGACTGATTTGGGTTTGACTCGAATTTTCATCACATTTATGTAGGTTTTGGGCTGCATGCAAAGATTGAAGAGGGGTTGCTTTTCTTATCTCTGGTTTTAGGGTTACGGTGAACACGCATTGATTCACAGAGTGTTTTCTTTATTCGGGTGGGAGAAACAGTTTTGTGGGGTTTAGTTGATGGAGGGTTGAGATTGGGGTTTGGAGTTTGGTCTTCCCTTTTTCAGTGTAGTGGGTGTTAAAGAGATGGAGAGTTCGGATGAAGCAAATACGAAGGTCATTGATCCCGTGGTGGGCGGGTTAGTTTGGGTCCGCCGGCGGAATGGGTCATGGTGGCCTGGTCGTATACTGGGTGCCGATGAGTTGCCTGAGAGCTGTCTGGTCACTCCAAGATCGGGTACTCCTGTCAAGCTACTTGGAAGAGAGGATGCAAGCGTGTAAGTCCGGGCTCATATACTTACGCAAGCTTCCAAACATTTTTGTGTTCTTGCATTATGTGGCTGTTTGGAGTATATCTGTTTGGCTCACTTTGCAGATAAAACTGTTTATTAGTGTTAATGTTGAAGCTTGGTACTCCTTGAATTGGTTTTGCTGGATGTTGACCAGCTCAACTAAGCCCTTGATCACTGAATAAGTTTTTCTACTTTCTATTCACGATGATGTTGTTTTACTACGTTGCTTGTAGGATCAGAGTAGATAAACTATGGGACATACCTAGTAATATGTATTTCATTGAGTCACATTTACATTTAACACTAGTTGTGGCTTGTATAGGAATTACCCATAGTGTTTCAAAATCTAAAACCATAAGTAAGTCAAGCGCGAACCTTAAACATGCATTTCTTGTTCTCGCTCTACAAAATCTTTGGAAAGAAAGTAATCTAGCTCGATTGATCAAAAAGTCATGGTGGGTTTAGTTAGTCAAGTGAAGTGATCTTTCTTAGTTGTAGGGTGTATTGACATTGAAACTATTTATCAAGAACCTTAATCTCGTTAAACTACAGAAATTTCTGAAAGGCTGCTGGTGTGTTGAGTATGGATGCAGTGTGATCGTTGATAAAATGATTTGGTATTTTAAGAATAGTGAATTAGCCTCTTCAATACATCACCTTCCTTGACCCTGCATAAGCGGGAGCTTCTCTGCTGGCTTCGACCTTTGCTGTTTCCAAGTAAACATTCAGAATGTATTTTGTACTAGCTGTTCTCACCCATGTCTATTGTGTATGCATATGCCAGCCAGATAAAGTTACACGATAGTCTGTGTCCAAATTGGTGCAGGTCCTCTTTTTCTTGCTTCTTGCATTTATCTTATCTATCACAGAGCCATTCCGTTATATATATATATATATATATACACACATTTTTTATTTAAATTAAGAAAGCTGATTTTGTCAATATCGTGAAGAACATCATGCCATTATTTCTTAAATACCTTTATCTGTTATGAATTATCAATGTTTATATTTGGGTAATTGTTTAGGCAAACTTCGTTGCAAATTCTTGTTAGTTATCAAAGCACAGAATATATTCATTTCCAAGATTAGTTACGTAATCAAAATTCTGAAAATAGCTCCTGAAGAAGGGAATAAAGTATTGTAGAAGGTTGAGACCAATCTTTGGTAGGATTACACCTACTCTTATGTAGTAACAGGTCCTTGTGTCCCTCGTCTTCTTACTGACTTACTGAATTTTGATGGTTTTAAATGAGATGGTACTTCTTCATGATTTATTGCAAGTGTTAAACTTTGACAGCTACCATTTGCCCAATTGCAGCTGGATTCTGGTATACGTTCTATGCATGAGAGTTCTGCCATTTTCGGATTTTCATCACCTTTTGTTTTTCTCTTACTTCTTTGATCCCAATAGTCTTCAGAATTTACTTCTTTTTCATTCTTACGCTCTTTTGTTTTGATAACGATGGTCGTTCTGTCGCTACTAGTTAGTGAGCATTCCCTTTTCTCTCACAATTAGACACATAACTGAAGTACTCCCTCCCTCCGTTCTACGGTTAGTGTCCCGTTTGAATTGACACTTAGTTTTAGGAGCGCATTTGATTTATCACTGTGTGGATAGGAGGAAGAGTTTGGTAGTGGGTCCAAGTAAAATGTGTGGCTTTAATTCTTTGTTTTAGCTCCAAAAAGGGAAAGTTTCCAAAGTGGGCACTTATATAATGGTGGACACTGTTATGAAACGGAAGAAGTATTTATTTATCCAGTATGTATGTTTGAACGAGCAGTTCCTATCTAAGCTGCAAGCGTTAAGCCTAGTGAGTATATTGGCATATTGCTTATGTATGAGTGTTTAGTAGGACCTTGACAGATTATGATCTAAGCTGCAATTTCTTCCTTAACTAAAGTTCCATGGATTAGATAGATCCCTCATACATGGGATATAGTCCCATTGTACACGTTAAAACAGGAAAACCAGTGAAAAAAGAAAGAAGTATTGAAAGTAATCACCAAGACCAAGGCAATACTAATATTTCGAAACAAATTCCGACAGCTTGTAGATTGGTGGACAATCCTCTATTTGGTACTATATTCCTTGTTGAGTAAGTTCTGAGTCTTCTGACCCACAAATGAAGCATCGTTGGTTATTACTTATTGGCGCCATGATGGGTTATGATTCATTTTGTTGAGAAAGAGCAGTTTCTTGGATTGGTTGATCTTTGTGGATAAATTAGTGCTTAATGTACTCTTCCATATTGGTGGTGTCTATTATGGACTTGATGTGCACCCCTGCTACACCCAGTTATGCAAAGCAGCAGTCTTCTGTTTTTACTTGGCGTGTGCCCTGCTACATGCAGTTATGCAAAACAACAGTCTTCTGTTTTCTTCCTTATAATTTGATGACTTCTATAGAAAGAGGTTAAGATTTGTTTGTGGTGTCCGTCTTTAATTTTCCCCATCTTAATAAGGGATTTTTCTTTGTCATTAGTGTTCATCGGCCAGACCCCTTTAGGGATTTACCTTAGGAACTGAAATCCAAGTAGATGATTTTACATGATTATTTATGCTTTTTGAAGGATTTTGATGGATAATATTCATGTTTTGCAACTTCTTGTCGATGCTTTTGTGGGTCCATGTTTGGATATGTTAACTTGTTTCGGAAGAGTGCTGCATACAATTTCGTTACAATTTTGAATAATTAGTTTCCTCCCTCAAATTTCAGTCAGAGGAAGTTTCTATCCCTTAAAATTTTCTTAATGTTGGCCAGCTTTCTTTGTTGTTATACAGGGACTGGTACAATCTTGAAAAATCTAGACGGGTTAAGGCATTTCGTTGTGGGGAGTATGATGAGTGCATTGAAAAAGCAAAGGCTTCTGCGGCCAATTCATGTAAGAAGGCAGTGAAGTATGCAAGGCGAGAAGATGCAATTCTTCATGCTCTTGAGCTTGAAAGTGCCCGTGAACCAAAAGAAACTCTGGAGATCTGCTCAGGAATGGATATCCCAGATGGCGAACAAGGCGGTGCGGAAGAAGTGCCTGCCGCTTTTGAGCCTGGTGAAGGAAGTGAACAGATATCTGAAGAATCGAGTAGTTTTGAGGACAATTCAAATTCAGCACAGGAATTGTCTCAATCTGGCGTATCATTTGAAGAGCCAAATCAAGTTATTATTTCGAAGGAACAATCTGTGCACGGAAGGAGACGGAGAACCCCAAATGATTCAGAAGAAGATGGTACAGAAGGAACTAAGCGTATGAGAGGACTCGAGGACCTGGGTATGGGTGGTGGGGTTTCCAAAGTTAAAAGAAAGAGATCTCAAGTGGCACATGTCCATGAATTCTTGAAAAAGAAAAATCGTCGCCGCCAATTAGCCAAGGTTTTGGAAAGTACAGCTATGGTGACTGTGCCGGTTATGTGTGAACCACTTGCAAGCCCAACCGGGTCATGTTTTCCTGGAGTATCTGACAGCAAAGTATCTGGAATTGAATCTAATGATTCAAAGAAAAGTTTTTCAGTGGTCATCAACAATAATTCAGACAGTACTGGGGTGTCTTGTGAGATTGGGGCCTCATTAATTGCAAATGGACATGCTTGTGATGCTCCTCTCAGAATTTGCAAACAGAAAGAGAATGAAATCTCAAGTATGTTGGAGTTGCCTGAGGATGATTCTTCTGGCAGGCTATTTGATGTGCCATTTATTGTTGAAGACAAGAACCATCCAGGTATTGAATTGTCTGCTTGTCTTTTTAATCAATATACTGTATCTTATGACGACATTATCCATTCCCAGTAGATTGTGCATTGATAAACTTAATTGTTCTCGTGCCAACGAGCATACTGACAGTGGTATGTGTAATTCACCTTCATGCATCATGATAATTCCTCCCTGATCGTGCAATTTGAGAAAGTTAGAAATAGACTATTCTTGGAATTGGTTGAGAGATTTGTGTGCTAGTTTACCCACGGCTCAAAGTCCCCTGGGGGGTTTGTCCTCTGCTTTCATCTCTTGGAAGCTTTGATTTGAATCTTCCTTTAACTCTTGTTCGCTATTTTTTTATTTTGAAAAATCTAGCTGGCTATTTCCCTGCTCCCACCTCTCATTTTATTTTCTTGTATCTGTTTCAGTGCATTAAACCTGCTGTGTTGCTTGTATTATTGCCTTCAGTGTGCTCCAGTTGATAATATGATGCTAATTGGTGTCTGTATGAAACCCTGGTTCCACAGCTGAAGTGTGGAGAGAAATATAAGTGGCTAACATGTGCTTGAATACTAGGTACTAACAACTTGGGATTAAGCATTCCATGGGCAGTGTGTACACATTTCAAGTTGTTGGACCAGTTGGTATTCCTGCCTGCAGTGTTACATTTTATATGGGTGGTTCCCGGAGGTTCTTCAATTGGATGCTCAGAAATTGTTTATTGTGCTGCATTTTTTAAATCTGTATTCAAAACTAGATGTCGTGCATTAAGTTAATTGGACTTTGCAATGTATACTGATACATGTTACTTAACTCACCAGGCTTTTCTTCAGCGTTTGTTTCATCTACATCTCAAAAACCTCATGTCGGTGCTGGAGCACAATCTAGTCAAAGTAGTCAAGTTGAAACAGTTTCTTTGGGAAATGAGGAATTTAATGAATCTGGTTCTACCAGTTCTGGTGCTGCTGATATTAGCCAAAGAATAGATAAAGGTACTTCAAAGTGGCAGCTAAAAGGGAAAAGGAAATCCAGACATAAAAGTAAAACTAAGAACCAAGTGCTTAGAAAGTTCATGGACATGGATGTAGATGATGAATCGAATGCATATCTGGAAGGTATAGAGGCCAGCGGTGCGTTCTCTCTTGGTTCTGGTCAGAAAGTCAATTGCAGTCCTCTTTCAGAAGGCTTCACATATCAATGGAAGTCGGGTCAAGATATGGAAACTGAGGTAGATGAGGTCAGAGGGGGTTGGAGTAGTGGACATTTATCTCACAAGGAATCTCATACTAAAGGGCCCGCATCTGAGGTATTGGCTCCTCAAAGGTTACTGCCCTATCGTCAATCTCGCTTTACAGTAAACCCCAAATATTCGATGTCAGATATTCCTCTCAGAAATTACGATACAGGCACTCTGTATGATGTTGAGATAGAGGTAAAAGCGAGCTATCGCCCTCAGCATGTACCATACATATCTCTCATGAGCAAGTTGAATGGTCGACCCATTATCGGTCATCCCCTTGCAGTTGAAGTTTTGGACGATGGCTTTTATGATTTTATTATGAATAGCGCTGAATGCTACAGCAGTAGCTGCGAGTTAGACGACATTATGGAAGAGGACACTTCTGCATTACAAGATATTGATACGGTTCGTGAAGTTAAGCCAAACAGAGGAGGTGGTTCTAGGGTTTCAAGCAAGCATGTGACAATGCAAACACGTGCTTCACCTAGTAAATCTCCCAAGTCGCGAAAGAGTGGACCATCATCGAAGAAAATTCGCAAGTTGTCTTCATTAACGGGGACTCATAAGCTAAGTGAAGAGGAGAAGAAACCCGCTGTGGCGAAGCTAAAGGGCCCATCGGTAGCTTGTGTTCCTTTGAAGGTAGTTTTTAGTAGGATAAATGCAGCACTGAACAGTTCAACGAGACCGGTACACCGAGTTGCCACCACGAGCCAACTACGAAGCTTGCAGATTGGATAAATGGTGCGGTAGCTGGACAAATTGTGTTTTCTTTATTCAGATCATGTAGGGATTTTGATTCAATCAGGTGCGCCCCACCCAGTTTTCAACAATTTTTTTTTTTTTTGGTCTGTTTTAAGCTAATGCTCAATTATCCAGCAATGTACATTCGGCCGCCCTGAAGGTGGAAAATGCCCGTTGTATAATAATGTGTCATGAAATATCAGTGTCGGGGCAGTGAGAGTACAATATTATAGTGTTATGTAACTCGGTTGACAGGCTGCTCTGGGACTGGGAGTGTATATAAATGTAACAGTAGTTGGGGTGTAAAGATGATCCGATAAGTTTCATGATCTGTCTGATATCAGGTTGGAGTCTAAATTTTACTAGTAGTGTTTTCGGTCCAGTAGTAGTGGGTGGCTTTGATTAATTAGTGAGTCATCAGTTCCCTGGACTACTAGCTGGACTTGTATGCTTTTTCATCTTTATTTTTCGTAGTCTTTGGACGCCTTTTTTTCGGTTCATAGTATTTACATGAATTGCCTTTTCAAACCGCTGAAACACTTTAAAATGAAGGGCAGGTGCCAAGTGTGTGATTTGACACTAAACCTTATCAGCTTCTGGTGGAGGAGTTCAATACGAAGACACCTTTTAGATGAGTGATTAAGTTGAACCCTTTAGTATCTCTTTTATTTTTCGTCCCTCCAATTAAACGGATCAAAAATTCTATATAAAGCCATAACCATCAATCATTATGGTTATGGGTGTTTTTTTCGCAACCAGAAAAATTCTCCCTCCGTGAATGTGAGTTCTTATTCTCAAA
>JAOTQG010128799.1:0-10023 GCA_025631175.1 Iris virginica
TCTCTCTCTCTCTCTCTCTCTCTCTCTCTCTCTCTCTCTCTCTCTCTCTCTCTCTCTCTCTCTCTCCCTCTCTCACACACACACACACACACACTATAGAGAGAGAAGTCCATTATTATTTGCTTTTGTATATGCATGCTTTTCAGTTTATCTACTGAGCATTGGTGTGGAAGGATAGGGATTTAGAGAGGGCAGTGAGGTGATGATGGTGGTTAGTTGTTGACAGAAGATAGTGAGCACAGATGATGAAGTGCTGCTAGCTAGCTACATGAAATTCTTACTAATAGGGAAGAAGAAACTCTCTCAAGCACATCACTCCTTTGTGCTCACTATGCTTCTGTCATCATCACACTCATTCATACCTTACTCTCTCCCCTTTTTGCTTCTCCATCTTAATTTGCTCTTCACCTCTGTACCCATTGTTTCTTCTTCATTTTGCAGTATTTTTAGCCTAATTAATGAAGGCATTTCCTTAGCATTAATTAAATATTATTACCTTCATATGTAAGATCTCTTCTCCTTGTCAAATTTATGTTATCTTGCTAATGGTCATTAAGAGGAAATTAATGAAGTTTAAGTCTTATTCTTCCTTTCTATTTCTCATCATTTTATGTTTTTTGTTTATTTGTATTAATTTAATTCAGATTCGTCTTATTCGTCACTGATCTGATACTCTTAATGGCTCAAGTCACAGGTTGTTAGCTAGTTTTACTTGCAAAATCTTTGTTTTTTGGATTAAATTTGGCTGAAGCACTGAAATTATTATACAAGTCCTATATTAACTTCGTAGTATTGTTTACAAATTTAATTTTTTCTTTTTGATCAAGTGAAAATTGTGATTAAGAGTTCATCTGAATTGTGTTTACATGAGGTCCATGCAGATCATAGCTGAATTGTACAATGAAGAACTATCATCTGCAGGCTCACATGAAGTGATGACGCACACTTTTTCCGGCGGTTGGTGGCGTACTTTTTGGTATCTTCACGAAGGTTACATAGAATTCGGCCTTTGGGGTCAACCCAGCGACTTCCCATCTTGTTTTGCACAACGTGTTTTTTCGCCGCAATAAAATTGTGATTTCTCAGTAGTATTACGTTACGATAAGATTATGCCCGAATTTTCGCTGTTGTGTGTTAAGATTTCCTATTTTGCTGTTGGCCCGAGTGTTTGTAATGGTTAGATCAGTGTTCTTGGTAGAAAATCTTGACCTATTGGGATCATCTCAATCCTAAAGAGTATACTATTGTATTAATCTTATTATTAATAGATAAAAAATTGTTTTGCTGATTAAAAAAAAAAAACATTAGGCCCAAAAATCAAGAATCAGAGCAATTTCAGAAATTATAGATTGATGGATTATGTGAATAACTATTATTAGAGAGATCTGGGAGCATTTTTGACAAAGATAAGCAATAAAATATATACAAGTTAACATTTTGTATCTATTTACTTCAGAAAACAGGCGCAAAAAAGGCCTCTACATTGAAGGGAGTACAGTTCTCAAAGGAGAACTAGATGATCTTCTTATTTTACATTCTGCAACAAATTAATATTATCAAATTTCAAAGTTTAGTAGTAGATCATGCAAGAACTACGTATTATTCATCGCCTATATATATATATGTATATGTATAAATAGCAGTTTATTGGTTGATCCGTCGCTCGCTTCTCGTGCCTTTCATGGCTGACCGAAGATATTTGCAGCCTCGAAACTCCATGGATCGCTAACGTCGATGTTGGTTGCGATAGGGTTCTGTGATACACAGTTAAATTAGTGCGTTAGCAAAGCAAACGGAGTAAGCACCCAAAACGGGTTAGTAGTACTCATGAAATCGAAACTAACCGTTTCAGGGAAAATACTGCTGAAATCATCATCAACAAACGGCTGATATGTCGAGCTCGGATAGGTAGTAATCAGTGGTTCTTCTGGCAGTCCATTTATGTTATTATCAAAACCCTCCATGATATCAGGAAGAAAATCGAAGCTGAGATCAGATAGAGCTGGAAAATCATTGCTTTGATCAGGGAGTGGTGGATTGTCCACAGCAGTCAGAAGAAATGGATCTTGTGTATCTCCATCCCCAAATTTGAGGCTCGAGAGATCTGTAGAGGGTACAATACTATCCAAAACACCAAATGCTCCGAATGGTCCTTCCATGTTCATTTGAATCGAGGGGTTTGGCAACATCAGCTGATCAGGCTGGTTATCAATATTTTCGAAATTTGCTGGAGGCAAATGATTTGGAACAAGTTCTGGAAGGGGGCTTGGTACTTGCATTATCGGCTCCTTATTTTGGTTAGCCGGGGCGGTGGTTTTAGCGAAAGATGTGAGTATTCCAGTACGTGGAAGAAGTTCATTGCCAAGATTATTGGCATAAAGCTGCTTGTTTGCCAAGCGAGGCATTGACCCAAACTTCCTTGGATTATGGCAGCTAGTTTTGTGGCTGGACAGGGTTGGAGCAGCGCTAGGGGACTGCAAGTGCAGTGATCTTCTTGTGTGTGGAGCCCGCCAGTCGTCGTTGCGACACTTCTACAAGGGCAGGGGATGTATATAAAAACCGGATATCAGGGAAATTATTATAGATAAAATCCTGTACTCGAAAGATCTATTCTCATTATCTATATGTAAGAACTAGAAGAAAAAAGTGTAGCAATGCTCTGAGCTAAAGGTGAAACAAACCTGTAGATGACTAGCAACCTGCATTCTTGTCAGGCCCGGCACGTCCATAAGATCGAGAATCTCCTTTGGGTAACATCCTATTGATAGATAGAAAAGCATATATATAGTGTCAGAGTATACTAACAAAAATTTTCCAAAAGCAGATTAATATCACTATGCTGTTGGAAGTTGAACTTGTATATATATATACATACTTCCATCACCGAGATGATTGATAGCGTTGACAAATCTGGCGTGAAGTTCCTCGGTCCATTCAGTACAAACCTTCCTCTTGACCTTGTTAGGACGACGACAATAATATTCAGAGTTGTCGATTTCGTCATCCTTGTGATGTCTGCGGTGTTTCTTCCTTGGCACAATGCCATTCGTATTCACACAATCAGTTTCACTCCTTTTATGCATATCCGGCCCCATTTCTATGATAGATGGGAAAAATCTTTCGTTCTCCCTTATTATCTCAGCTAATATGCTCGGATCCACAATATTGTTGTTTTTAGGCGTTCTATCCCTCATGACAAGTTGCCAGAAGTTTGCTGCTGTCTCCATGGTAAAAGACTTTGGAAGCAAAAGAATCGCTCCATTATTCACAGCCATCTCCGCCAGCAGCTTATCATCATCCTCGGACATCACTTCATTTCCAGTTACATAAGAAAAGAAAACCAGCAAATTATTGAGAAAAAATGCTAGTTAAGTTGATAAATACAGGTTACACAAGGATTAGTCCCAAAACTACTGCAAAGTAAACAGATTAGCAATTTCATTTTTTGCAACAAGTTTCATAGACCAAAAAAGAGAAGCACAAAAAAGGAAAGATGCATTATAGCTTACAAATTGATGGAAGTTTCATATCTGCAGCCACTTGAAGAAGCTTAAACACATCCAAGTCGGGCAAATTAGTATCTGCAAGCAGCAGGTCAAACTCTTTCTTCCTTTTCGTAAGTATAGACAGTGCTACCCTGCCACTTTCCACCGCGGTAACTGAGATAAGGGGAATAGAGCGACACATAAGAATTAACACGGTCAGAATAAGCATTAAGACATGCTTTTGAGCAAAAAAAATCTGGGATGATATTTCTCCAATAACGACAATAGCTAACGTTGTCTAAATAGTGAACGCTATTTCATTTTCCTGACAGATCTAGGAAGAAAAATTACAAGCACAGAATAAGCAGGATCACATTGCACAATAACATGATTAATTGACCACCAGGGTTGAGTATTTTCACTCAGATAGAGAGGGCTAACGTACATGTTCATAAGCATTTTCACTCAGAAAGTTTGTCCAAAATAGATATTTTCTTTTAGTCTCGAATATTGGAGTCTTAACAGTACGAAGCCTTGAGTATGTTCATGTTGTATATTATAAGGAGTTATGATTCCTCAGCTACAGTGTTCCAATTTGGGGGTGTCCAAATTGAGAGCTAAAGTGTTCACCAGAAAGCATTTTACTTTCGATGAGCTTCAGGTTAGCTAGAGCTGCAACAACAAACATTAGGAGCCATGAACATGAAACCTAATGTGTTCTTTCGCAAACTACGCTAGGATCATTCTGGCTCCTTTTTCTTATTCCTTAAAGTGGATTCAGTGAAGAATATCCAACGGTAAAATTATAAATGTTGTATAATTAAAGAAAGTAATCAAATGACTATAAACAAACATGGAGACAATATTTAGCGACAAAAGCTTAGCGATGGAACTCTGTCACTTATTTGCGTGATTATTTGAGTTTTTTTTATAGTGTTAGTGATCATTGACACTGATTGATTGCATCCTTAGAGCATCAATTCTCTCCATCTAAATATTGAGCTACTGATACCATTTATATATATGTATGGTCTCTCTTAATCAGATTCGTTCCCCTTTTCTCCAAAACTACCAATTCCTCTAGATACAAAAGGTACACATATGTTTCCTCGTATGATACATACTCATAATTTATGGCTAAGGGTATAAACATCTTATGGCTATAACTCTAACTATTTTAAGGAAGCGAAATTACTTGTTTCTCAGCATCGGCAATCGCATCATTGAAATGAACTATCTATAAAATCAATCTCGTCAACAAAGCAAAATTTCTCTCTAACTCCATCGTTTGAAATGAACGTTACCTTGTTTCCCCAATTAGTCCCACCATTGTATATTGTTTATCGTTGTACCACCTTTTCTTGTGGAAACCTCCCACTAAATCTCTACAAAAAATGAAGTTAATTTGGGGGAATTTCTTACGCATTGATATCGTTGTGGTGAATATTCGATGATGTAATCGTCTATCCCAACCAGAACTCCCATCATCATCCACACTAGTTAAGGAAAAATAGGTCAACGGATTCTCATAACGTAAATTTTAGTAAAGATATGATAATGACCTTTACAGGACACTTGCATTACGGAATACTTTGTCATACTTATTGCTTAATACTATATAATGTCAACATTTGTCTTTTGACTACGTGTTTCGTCAAGTAGAGAATATTTAGCTTTTAACTATATGGTAACAAAGGAATCCTCCTCTGAATCTTACTTATCAGAGTATATTTCCTTTGTTATCGCATTCCTGATCTGATCATTATTCTATTTCCTGTATGTTGCACTTGAATGTTACTATCCCCATGTTTTGTCTTTCTAGCACATTTGCCTCACTGTTGTGCATGTTTATACTCCCCATCACAAAGGTGGTTTTTGTTCCTTCGATGCATTTTTAGCCCCTATCCTTGCACTATTAATACCATTCCATCTCCTATATATACGCACTCTACCGTCTTAGAGATCCTTATAACCTGCTTGATTGCATACTTAGAGCATCGATTCTCTCTCTCAAAAATTGAGCTTCTGATACCATATACAGTTTTTTTTTTGGCTTGGATAACCAAGCAGATATGATATGATATTCGATTTCTAATTTTTGATGGGTCTCAATATTTTTCATCTCTTACTTTTTCACTTTAATCATTATAAAGTATCATATCAAGTCACTAAAAATTGACTTTCTGATTCAAGCCTTAATCACATTTGTTCCCCTTTTCTCCACAACGACCAATGGATACAAAAGATACACATATGTCATATTTCCTCACATGGCTAAGGGTATAATCATCTTATGGCCGTAACTCTAACCGTTTTAAGATAGCGAAATTCCTTGTTTCTCAGCATTGGCCATCGACCAAATCATTGAATTAACAATCTACAGAATCAATCTCGTCAATAGAGGACAATTTCCCCACAACACCATCGTTCGAAATGAACTTTACCTTATTCCCCCAATAGTCCTTCCATTGTATTGTTTACCGTTGTACCACCTTTTCTTGTTGAAATCTCCTACCAAATGTGCAATTTGTGGGAATTTCTTAAGCTGTGATATAGTTGTGGTGATTATTCGATGATGTAGTAGTCTATCCCGACCAGAATTCCTATCGTCATCTATACTAGTTCGGCAAAATAGGTCAACGAACCCTCATAATGTAAAATTTTAGTAAAGACATAATGACCTTTACACGACACTCGCATTACACAATACTTTGTCCTACTTATTGCTTTACGCAATATTATGTCAACATTTGTCTTTTGACTACGTGTTTCGTCAAGTATAGAATATTTAGCTTTTAACTATGTGGTCACAAGGGAATCCTCCTCTGAATCTTCTTTATCAGAGCTCCTCTGAATCTTCCTTATCGGAGTATATTGTCTGCTCAGTTGATAACGTGGCAAGAAATACGTTGACTCGGACAATTACCTTATCCATATGTATATATATATATATATATGCATTTGCTTATTTTTCAACTTTTGCTAGTTGCCATACTTTCTCATGGTCATCAATAGTAGTTGCCTTATTAACCTCATTTTATTAATAAATTAACTACCAAATTAATAACTACTTAAACCTTCGTATATATTCGCGACGCTCACTAGACGTTGCGGCCGTCGCTCAAGCATGGGGATGGACGCGGGTGCATGACGCAACATACGTTAAATAGATCTACTTAACTTTTCAAATCATCAGTTGTAGCATGCCCTTCAAATACATTTAAGGAAATTCTTTAGTTACTAAGCTTCTAGGTAATGGAATTAACACAAATATATAGTACAAGTGTACATTGAAATAAGACAAAGTATTGATATAAGGAAACATATATAGTTAATTTAGTATAAGTTTCAATAAATATAATTAATCTAGAAACAATATATTATATCAAATCACACATGTACAATATAAGTTATATACAAGATAATTAAATCTCAACAATCAACACCATACCAGTACACCAAGGACACATTTTACTTCGGGGAAAAAAAGAAGAAGATAAATTTCATCTGTCCCAAAATGAGTATATATTCAGTCCTTCTAGGTCAATTTGATTATATTTTGACCTAATTTTTTAGTTATTGTTGCAAATTATAAAAGTTGTTATTGATCCGAGTCTAATTATTTTTTTACTATAGTTAAAATTCTATTATTTAAAACATAGTAAATCTATGTTAATAGTAAAAATTAAAAACTAAAACTCTTTCTATTAATATTTTTGATGTTAAGTTTTTGAGTGATATAAATTCAACCAAAAAAGAAGATAGTAAAGATAATTAATTTCATTTCAAAATGAAGACATATTCATAAAATAAATAAATAGGTTGATTTTTATAAGAAATTGAAATTGATGTCAAAACTGATTTAGGAAACACAGTATATACCCTATGCTTTGACCAAAATAATTTGTTTTTTTTGTCTTTCTCAAAAATTGACCTACGAATACATTGAATCGAAATTTAATATATTCTGTAAAACATTTTAGGAGATAAATAGAAATAAATAGAAATTACTCCATTCAATTTTTTTTCTGAATCCCAACGTTTTGAATTTAAAATAGAAAAAATGCATTTATAGTAATCATATTACATAGGTCAAACTGTGACTACTAATAAGCAAGAACTATTAAAAAAAAATTAATTCAAATGGTCTATTCAAGTGGAAAAAGGTGTATCCAAAATTATGATTCCAAATGAGTTACAATAAACATATTGAGGAATTTGTTGATCTGATAGACTTGTATAGAAGCATTATATTTCATGATGGTGAATCAACATAAATGAAGATTAATTATGATTTCATTTAAGAAACATAGGCATACCCCAATAATTAATTAGTGAAGAAAGATGAACAAACAATCAAAACCAATTCAATATATATATATATATATATATATTATAGAGTGTGATATTGCGATAACTATATATGCGTACGATATATCTCAAAACGATGAAGCATGAAACGATGGTTAGCTAGCAGAACATGTTAACATGAATAACACACGTATATCAGAATCAGAATATTTTTTTTTTGGCATGAATATCAAACAGAATATACTAATATGAACGAATAGCACGAGTATGGTTATGAATCATTAATTCGAGTTATGTGAAGTAAATTATACCTTTGTACGAACAAGATTCGAGTAGATCGACCATATAAACGAGGTTATCACGCTCGTGATCAACCAACAACACATGAATGTCATATTTGCACACTGCACTTTGGTACTTGGTTTGAGAAGTTCCAATGCTACTTGGGTGCCACATTGTGTCAGGGTGAATGATCGAAGAAGACGAGTACTGGCGAATTTGGGGTTGTGATTAGAGTGTTGGCTTGCAAATGAACATGAACCTAAACGGGATTTATATAAATTTACTTGCTTGAACACTTGAGAATTCTCGGGTGTAAAAAGTAAAAAAAATTAAATTAAAGTGCATTTTCAAGTCATTAGCAAAGTTAATTTTTTCATCTGTGTGGTTTTGACTATTCATTTTTATCTTACATTTTCGTAACGCATGTCCTAAAGTTTTTGGCATCTGTTTTAGTGGTGAGCTCTGGATGTTCCATATTACATGTTTGACTTTGTGTAAAAATTAAAGATTAAAGGTTGACTTGTTTTGAAAGTAAACCCTTGTTCATACTTTACTCGAACATAAGGGCTCTCCGAATATTCTTACCCTTTAATTTGACCAAATTAAATAACCTCATTAGGAAGAGGAATTAGTAACTAAATAATTTAAATTTCGCGCGCTATATTAGACGCGTTAATTAATCGGGGATTTCAACCGACGTTTAAATCCGCGATTGTATTCGAAGATGTACAACATTATTGGTACGTAAGTACGTACGTACGTACACATTTTATTTTCCTTTAATTTTGGCGTCGAAGTTGTCTTCTAGGCATGATTAAATCAAGTAAATAGCACATCAATTCAAGTTATTATAAATTCCAAATTAATTCCATGTTTCTGTAAAAAAAATATTTCAAATATAATTACATCATCTAATAAAATTTCAAATACTATGGAGTTGAATTTTGTTAAGGTTCAATTCTTTCTTGAGTTCCAATATTTCACATTTAAATTTAATTTGAAAGGAACAACTTCTTGCCATACATAAAAGAAATTTGGTATATGTCAATATATCCTCAATGGGGAAAAAATATACTCCCTCCGTAACATGTTGTGATGAAAAATGTCATTTTCAGAACACTTAAAATGAAGTGAAAGGAGTATTTCGCAAAATGTACTTTTTAAATGGAACTGCTAATACGTAGCTTACGGCCTAAGCGGAGTGCATTTTTCTTATTTTTCAACATTGTACATTGTTGCTTGAAAGCTTATAACTCTACTTTTAATAAATATTACCCTTTAATATGCCAACTTAAATCCCAAAATCACGTATAAAGAAAAAAAAAACACGATTAAATTTACTTAACTCGACTATTTTACATGGAGAACATCGACAATTTTAAGAATAACCAAATTAAATAATCTTTAACTACGTATATTTATTCATAATCAATATCTACTACGTTAATCTCATGCATCGATCTCATCATGGGTCAAGTAAATAACGAGTAATGCTCAAAAAATCGACAGCAAAATCAACGGAATGCATTAAAGTGTTGTACATTGATCGTAATGTACAACACTTTAACATATTTTGTTAATTTTGCCGCTGTTGATTTTTTCTGTGTATATAGCATTTGTCGTAAAATATAATTTGGTGATACGATTATAGATTCTTAATGGCCTATCAATCAAAATGTACTTTTCTTATGAAGCTTTTATTTATGTAACTTAATTACAATCTAAGAGATTGGCATTTTTTTATTTTTCAACATTGTTGCGTGGAAGAATATAACTCTACTTTTTAATAAATATTACCCCTTTAATATGCCATTAATTTGTGGTAGAGAAGAAAAACAAAAGGAAAAAGGAAAAGCTTATTATCCCATTAATATGTTAATTAAAAGTAACTAAAGGTGAAGAACATAAAACCTTGTACGGTAGTCAACAATTTGTGTGGTGATTA
>JAOTQG010128810.1:0-10022 GCA_025631175.1 Iris virginica
AGATAGGAAATCCAATTATGTGGTTGTAATTTAGATAAGAAATCTAGAGAATCTTATAAATATCTTACATGGTCCACTGCGAGATAAGGATACATTTTAATAAAACACACCGAAAAAGACACCATACAGACTCACTTAAAATACATTAATAATAAAGTGGGACCAAAAGTAGTAGTACCTTTATTGGAGAAGAATATGTGTATGGAGGTGAGGTAGTGGAGAGATAATATATTTTAATATAAAAGCTGATGTTGCAGAGAGAAATGGAGGAGGGGTAAGTAGTACCCCTCCTATTGTTGCGGATGCCCTAAGTACATATTTTTTTTAAAAATGGACATAACACTAGTCGGGGCGGGGCGGATTCGGGACGGGGTGAAACCTAAATTCGAATTCGCCCCGAACCCGATCGAATCTTCAAAAAGTATGAAAAAATCGAAGTTTTTGGGATAGGGCATCATCAAATTCGAATCGGGTTATGAGAAATTGTCATCTCAACTCAAGATGCATTACGATTGTGAGCTAGTTGACGGGATGAATAGCGGACTGGATTTTGTATTTTACAAAAAATCAAACCCGAAATATTAAACGGGCCAATATTAAAGTATTTAACAAGTATTTTATATGTAGACTCTAATTTTTTATTTGATGGAATATATAGTTATTGGTTTAATAATATAATACACTTTATATGCATGGGGATGCAACCGTATAAATAGCAGCATTGTGTTACAAAAGTGCAATAAAATAATCTAAAATTCTCCCACTTTTCCATTTTGTGCATTCGGTGGACGTCGTGAAGCCCTCGTAGAAATTTTATAAGCCGATTGATTCTCTGTCCATTTTCCGGCGAAGGCTTCCACGGCATTCAAAGTTTCTAGGTAATATATAATTTACCCATCCTTTTTTCCTTTCAAATTTATACTTATAAAAAATCACATTTTTTTTCTATATATCTCCCAATTGAATTTAATCCCATGGGGTCTCCATTTTGAAAAATGGTTTTAACTTTGGCCATGTTCTCTGATGCTAGTGAATGTTGTTAATTAATTGATGTGATCACAAATTATCTGGCATATAAAATGTAATATTAATCCATATTTCTGATTTTCATTTGTTATTCTTCTGACATTTCTTGAACAGCAAATGTAATTGTGTGTGTGTGTGTGTGTTTGCTGTCACAGATTTTGCAATTGGGTTTTGAATTATGCAACCATCCTGTGACGTTCGTGTTCGTGGAGTCGTGTATTTATTGCAACCTAATTGAGCTTCGTTCTCGATTAAACCAACTCAATTGTTTGAGATCACTGCTACATTCGACAAATGATCCATGTTAACCAATGTTGGGAGTTATACAATTTATTGAGTTTGGATGATCAAACTCAACTTTGATGAAGGAAACAAGCTCTAAGTTTTAGTTAACCAGAGTTCAAGAAGTTTGATTATGATTAGCTTGAGAATGTGAATGACAAAGGTCATGTTTACGTTTGACATCTGTCCGGGTTGGAATTTTAAGCTCGGGAAATCTACTTGACTTGACTTGACTTGAATTATCACTTAGGCGTTTTCTCTATTCGCTATTTAATGGTGAAAGAGGCCAACTAAAAGGACCAGATACAAAACATTCAATTTCCTTAGCCTTTTCATTTCGTTCATGTCGTCCCAACGGACATATGAATGGAAATATAACCTCCGACTGCTTGTTGTAATTCAGGTTCTGCAATTCAACTCTGTTGTGCTGCTGATCATCAAGGAAAATAAGGAAAGAAGGAAAAGAAAGAAGGCTGTAGGTGTTGTTGGCAAACGTTGGTGTCTTTAATCGGATGGCAGCAGGCAGTGGTACTCAAAGCTTACGAAAAGCCATTGGAGTGATTAAAGACTCCACCAAGGTTGGATTGGCCAAAGTTAACAGCGATTACAAGGTGAGTTCTTTGTTGTGAACTTAGCTCAGTCAGATTCTCCATGATTTGATGTTAACAAATAACGAGAATTCATGTTTGTATGTCCCAGGATCTGGACGTCGCTATTGTCAAGGCCACTAACCATGATGAGTTATTGCCAAAGGAGAAACATGTAAGAAGTAAGTCATAGCAATAAGCTGATTTTTTAATCGAAGGCTTTGTTACTTTTAGTTTTCCAATTGAGGCTTAAATTCCATACCACTTCTCTGTGTTCTCGGGCCTTGCATTTGAACTTTATCAACTGTTATCTTCCTCCCTTCTCCCCCAGCCATTTTCAGAGTGCTTTCTGCTTCAAGACCAATGGCAGATGTTGCTTATTGCCTACAAGCTCTTGCCAGGCGGCTTGCTAAAACTCATAACTGGATTGTACGTTCATGAGCGCGTTCCTTTCTTAATTCTCACTTTATATTTTCAATGTTCTTATTGCTTTTCAAACCTTTGCATTATGGATTCATGCATTTTATTATATCCTTCTTGCACAGGTTGCACTGAAAACTTTAGTTATCATACATCGCGCACTAAGAGAATCAGATCCTAGCATCCGCGAAGAGCTGCTAATTTATAGCCAGAGCAGGAGTCATATGCTAAATTTATCACATTTCAGGGATGATTCAGGCCGCATAGGTATTGCCTCTTCTTTACTCTATTGGGTGAACCTAAAATATGTAATTAGATGAACTGACCATGGGGAACATTTTTGGTGTTAAGCATGGGATTGTTCTGCTTGGGTTCGTAGTTATGCTCTATATATTGAAGAACGCCTTGAATGTTTCCGAGTACTGAGATATGATGTCCAGAATGATAGCTCGGTATGCAGTTTCAGTTGGAATGAAATTTTCCTGCTTATGTTTGTCTAAGGTGGAAGCTAGGCCATCTTTTCTACCAGTTTACTATTTTAGAGGATAGTTGTAGAAAAAAAGACTTTTAATGATTTTGTTGCTAAACAGAGAAGTAGAGAGCTTCACATCTCGGAGTGGCTCGAGCAGCTACCTCCATTGCAACTTCTTCTTTACCGTCTCCTTGCTTGCCAGGTAATCTGTCGATCCATTGTCTATCACTTTTTTCTTTTGTTGATCTTAAAATTTCTTTTTCTTTTTTTAATGTAATCCTGTCAGGAATACTATTATCATTTCATTCTAAAGGATAGAGCATAGTGTCGAGGCTTATAGTTTTCGCCCTAATATTTGCCAAACCATGTCGGGGAAGTGTGTAACAGTAGTTTAACTTTTATTGAGGAATGCTAATTATGTTTCGTCTCTGCAGCCACAAGGAGCTGCTCGATATAATTTATTGGTTCAGTATGCCCTTTCAATTGTGAGTAAGCAGTTACTTTCGATTCTCCAAATACCAGAAAATAACTTCTGTTTTGTTCATAAGCTAGTCAATCATTTTCCTTCTTTAGGTTGCTGCAGAAAGTGTTAAAATCTATGTGGAAATTACCGCTGGAATACTTAATTTGGTTGACAAGGTAAGACTTGTTTATGTTTATACATATGCATCCATACAAGGATGTAGTTTATGTCTCCTAGGCCTGCAGTAAACTGGTATATTTAACAGTTCTTTGAGATGCCACGTCATGATGCAGTGAGAGCACTCGAGATATATAAGAAGTCGGGGGATCAGGTAATTGTCACATGTAACTCAAGAGTATTTTGAATAGCTGTTTGTGTCTCCAAATTTTGTTTATCTGGTGGTATCTGTTACATTCGAGCAATGGAACATACCCTTTTATTTTTCTGCAGGCAGGCAGGTTATCCGAGTTCTTTGAGACCTGTAGAGGCCTTGAATTTGGAAAAGATCAGAGGTATATTCAAATCGAACAGGTATCGAACTTTATGATTTGACTTGGTAATCATCCATGTTTTTTTTATTTTTCCTTAGCTGACAGCAGATTTTTTAGATTAATGGTGCAGCAGTTGCTTAGTTATTTTGCATTTTTTATTGCAGCCACCTGAATCATTTATATATATGATGGAAGAGTATGTAAAGGAGGCACCACAAACGTTAATGCTTCCATGGAGAGGGGTATGCTTTCAGCTTATTCTCTTTGATTTTTTTGAAAGAAAAAAAAGGTCATAGTATCTATCTTTTGGAGATTTTGAGGGATAAAAGGTTCAAATCCTTGTAATCACACAACGGCTAGATTGTTGAAGTCAAGCTGGAATGATACCTGGGATTGAATCAAAAAAAAAAAATTTATGAAGAGTGAAATTTTGTACGATCTTTTGTGAACGTTCTTTTTGAGTTTCCTAATTCCATGGGTTTCCATCTACATGTTTCATCAGAATGATGAACTAGGTAGTCCTAAACAAATTGTTGCTACCAGATCTGATGAGTTAGAGAGTGATGATAAGAAGTATGTTTGTCCTGAAGTAAAATCAGAGCCATCTTCGCCTGAGAATAAAGAAAAGGAAAACAGCAATGATGTAACACCACCCCCCATTATCGATCTCATGGTAAGGATTTCTCCGATTCATAAGTCTTCTAAGATAGGAACCTATTCCAGATTACATTTACTGGAAGCTATTGGTTCTACCAGGGATGGGATGACTTAACTCCAGAAACATCTTCTCACACGGATGATCAGAATGCCCTTGCTCTTGCTATAGTTAAACCAGGTGAAAATGAAGTTTTTCTTTTTGTGCCAGTTAAATAGTATCTGGAACTATTGAATAGATTTTAATTCGTTTGTCGTACAGAAAATGAGGCTACGTCCTCGAGCAGTTCGAGTCTGATGTTTGATCCTACCAATTGGGAGCTCGCACTTGTTGCAACAACAGGCACTAATGAGACGCCTAAGATAGAAAGCAAACTGGTTAGTGCTTTCTTGAGTTTAATCTTGAAATAGGGAGAACCATGCTATGCTACCCATCTAGTACATTTCCAGTTAAGTTGTTTGCTTATACAGACCGAATTTATATGCAAATGCAGACCGGTGGGCTAGATCTGGATAGTCTGTACAATACTGCATTACCAGTAGTAAACCAGAACATCACAACCTACAACAATTTTGGGGAGGTTGGGTCCCAATATCCCATGGTGGCCGGGACCAATCCGTTTGAATTTGATGACTCGTTCTATTCTTCAAGCAACATGGCACCATCTAACAATTTGCAGATGACAGTCATGGATCAACAACAACAGCAGACTTTCCTTATAGGACAGCAACAAGAGGCTTTCATGGCGCAACATCAACAAGAGTCATTCTTAGAGGAACCACAAGAACAACAAGAACAACAACAAAGAGGACATGATCCAACCAATCGCTATGGGAATCCGTTCCTTGACGATGTTGACTCACCTTCTCCGGATCATAGTATGAACTCCTCCTATTCTGGGCTAATTTAGGCAAAGTTGTGGCTGTAAGTGATGATACATACATATATACATAGGCTCAGGATCAAAACAAGAATGGGGATCATAGCGACTATGAATGTAGGGTTGCGGAACTATTAGAGTTGGAATGTAGATTGTATTTCTTCAGAATTTTCCATATTTTGTAGAATCAAGTCAATCGACGACATATTTCGCCCCAAGCTCCCAGCGCAGATACAAATTGAGTATCGTTCTGTTGTCATGTCACTCGGGCACAATATGCCTGCAGTTGTATATGTTTGAAAAATGATTTTTGTTTATTCCACTTAATCCAGAGTGTATCTTGCCAGGAACTAAGATTGTTCAATTTTCACAATGTTTTTTTCGTGCGAATGTCGTTTTTCCGTTAGCGATTATTATACAGAAAATTTACACTTATTTTGAAACGAGTGGAGTGCTTACAGATATAACAAATCACTTATATTGGTATAACAAATTTTCGATAACATATTAAAAATAATATATCTTAAGCCGCTTGTGTAAAAAATATATTCACACCAACCAGTAAACTAAAATTTTACCCGAAAGTTAAATATATTCACATCACTATAATAATATATCTTATAGTGATTTTTGAGATTCTCTTTTTAGATTCTGAAATTATACTTTCTTTGGACATATAAATTTTGTCATCAAAGTTTAAGTTATTAGATTATTAAAAAAATTAAGAAAATTAAATGCCCAAAAGTTAATCAAAGTAGGAATATTAATTTGAAGAAAAGGAGCGAGAAACAAAAAAAAGGAAAGAAAAAAACAAAAAAGGCAAGCCAGCTGGCATGTAAAAGTTGGGGCACACAGTTTGACAGCAACGCAGCAAGTTGTCCATGAAGGTTGGTTTCAATCGGCCTCACTCTTCCAAACACGTAAAATCGTAGGCCCACGGCCCAATTACCGTATCATTGCCTGATACGTGGACGGTAGCTAGAAGTAGCCTTCCACAAGTTAGATAGAGTAGTATCTTTTTAATTTTTTCTAGCTCACGGGCTAATTGCCAAACTATAGGGGTAAATTACACAATTTCTCCACCTTAATTTTGGCTTCTTATTTTACCACCTTTTCTTTTTCAAAATTTCATTAGTGTCCTCAAATTCCATATGTTATTATCTTTGGTTATTAGGTATGAATTCGGATCTTCTGTTTCATTTGATGTCTCACTTCGTGTCTCATCTTTTTAAAATCACATCTAAGTAGTTTACAAGATGACCCTAAAAATATAAATTCTAAATTTTAGCACATATACTCATTAGATTTGCACGTAGTATTGTTTATGTGCACTTTAAGATGGACATAATTAAGGCTTGGTTCACCAAGTCCATAATATCATGATATTTTAATACGGTCGATATTAGCATTTCGATCATGTAATTAAATAATATTACTAATTTTCATTAATACAAAATTACACTTTCATCCATACATATCCCTATACATATATTATATATACATTTCTTACACAATTTTTTTCCTATCCAATAAAATATATCTTTTCAGCCTAGTTAATGTCAATGGGTTATTTACATGTACAACAGTGATCATCCGTGTCTGCTGATTGATCAAGTTAAGTCAAAATTTATGTTATTGGAATGAAACAAAAACACCACAGGAACGAGATAGAAATATTTCTTTCAAAATGCACCTCATCTAATCCAAAGAAATTCTCATTTTTCATTCATTGAATTTTTTTGAAACATTCGAATGTCAAACGGCTCGTGTCCATGATACGTTGACTTTTCTTTTAGAAACAAAAAGTATCACCATTTAAAACTGTATTATTGAAAATGTTAAGCCAAAATTATCCAAATCGAGTTCGAATCTTTTATCCTATTGATATTCCATTCGTTGTTTTATTTTTCTAAAATCACATTTTAACCGTTTAAAAAATAATTTTAAATTTTAAAACTCTAATTTATATGTCAAAATTTAAAAACTGTGTAATCAAAAAGAGACATGCTACACTTACCACAAATTTCAACCGTAAATTCAATCGCATGCATTGCGAAATTGTACCTTTACATCCATGTACAACTTCGCAATGCATACGATTGAATTTGCGGATGAACACTGATGTATACAAAGGGTTTTCCAATCAAAAATGAGACACAGAAAATTTAAGCTATATTTTTATGGGAGTTATATCAAATCTTTAACCTAAAAATTAGCCCAATTGACCAAGTCAACCTACGACTATTTGAATGGAACTGAATTTAGATACCAATCCCAGGCAAAATCTGACGAGCACGGATATTTTAGTGTGTTAGTAGCGCTTAATGCACATAAAAATTATAAATTATACATATAATGTGATATAAAATGTACATAATAATTATGAACATACTAATTGTATAACTTATGTACATTTTATATTTATGTTATATATAATTTATAATCGCTTCTAATACACTGAATGCCTAAGCGCCCGAAATACCAACCGCCTGTCCCACGGGTCACAACAATCTTGAGATACACTTTCTAAATTCAGCTCATCTTGATTCTTGTCGAATATAAAAAGGAAAGATTAGTTCGTTTTTTTTTTTTTTTTTTTAAAGAAAATTACATTTCACACAACCACAAACACACACAGCTCAGATTTTCTCTTCCCAAAGATTCAACCCAAATCATTATTTCTTCTTAATTTGTTCCCCAAATCCCTTCAAGAAGGGTAAAATTTTCAAAATCCAATAAATACCCAAAACCCCCGATGGAAGAAGAACACCACAGAGAAAATCAACTGCTGGGAAAGAGCAAGCCATTGATCCCTATCCACCATTATGATGGACCAGAAATGAAGAGCTTTTCATGGGTTTTTCTTGATCACTCCAATCTATGGAGGGCTGGTCTTTCTTGGTCAATCTTCTTCCTGTTGACCATTGTTGTCCCTCTGCTTTCCCACCTTGCTTTCCAATGCTCCAGCTGCGATCACAGCCATCGCAGACCCTTCGATTTGATCGTTCAGTTGTCTCTTTCCTCATTTTCCACGATTTCCTTCATTAGTCTCTCCAAATTCGCGAAGAAATATGGGCTGCGAAGGTTCTTGTTTCTTGATAAATTGTGTGATGTTAGTGATAAGGTCAGGCAAGGTTACACTGACCAGCTTCGTGTAAGTCTCTCTCCTCTTTCTTTGGTCTTAATGCTCAAAATTTTAACTTGATGATATTATTTGGAAACACATGAATATGAATTAGAATGAGATAAAAGCAACAATATGATGGCTTCAATGATGTCCTATTTCAGCTGCCACTTTCCTTCTAGGTAGCAACTTCTATTTGATAGTCAAATTTTAAATTTATTATATGGGTTGCATCACAACTATTCCACAGTAGAATTCAGGTATAAATTGCCCAGTCAAGTGACAGATCATGGATGCATGGGGTTCATGTAACTGTAGGACTGGTGTTTCCTTTTTTAAGAATTGCAGTGAGTGTTAAAAACGAGAATTGCCTTAAAATGTTCTGGTCTCTTTTCTGATTTAGAAGTTTTTTCTTTCTCCGAAATTGCAGTTTAAGTGTTAGAACCAAGAATTTGCCTGAAATTCAGTTTTTTCTATCTTACTCTGTCGTCTAACTTTGAGAGTTTTTTCTTTTACAAGAATTGCAGTCACAGTGTTCTACCTCGCAAATAAAGATAAACCTTTATGGCTATTTTGGTATGTAAGAGTGACATTTGAATGGAAAAAAGTAGAAAGCCTAGGATTAGTAGGATGAGAATTGAGTTATACCGGCCTAACAATGAATGATTATCCTTGCACAGCATAATGTTTGATTTTCATTCCCCCCTTCTTGAACTATTTTATTCAGATTCTTAAGAAACTATGAACTAGGATGTATGCCAAAATTGGTTCTGATACTGTTTCTGAAAATTGTTTGCTTCTTCATGACTAGGTGCTCACTGCTCATAAAATTGAGAGCCTTAAACTTAGTTATCCATCATTATGAAGAATGAAGACATTATTATAAAACAGAGTTTTATGTGTTTCTTCCTCCCTTATGGAGTTCATCTCAAGTGCCCTTTTCAGTTTTCTTTTTCTTCTTTTTAAAACATTTTTTCCTTGATGGGTATAAATATAATAAATGGATGGAACATAACCTCAAAATCCTCAAGACTGTCTCATGAAATTTTGGGATACAGTGTATGTTGCTTGGATATTAATTTAGCCAGCTATATTGATGAATTTTGGCCTCTTATAAAGGTCAAACACATGTATTTTGATTAGATGGATGGTACTGAGGGGAGGCTTTACCTTTCAACTTCCAACCACCAAATGAAGTTTCACTCGTAAGTAAAACAACTGTCTGCAGCAAATAATTAGAAAATAACATTACTTCTTCCTTCTTCTTCCAAGAATAGGTCTTCTTTGCCTCTGTGGGTGACCAAGGGACATTGCTTTATTGTCCTAAAAGAAAAATTCTTTGATAAAAAGAGTTGAGTCTGTCAAGAATCTGGTTTTGAGTCTTACATAAGCCACAATTTTTCTTTCTAGAAAACACTAGGACATGCGCGCGCGCACCACCACCAAGAACCAAACACAATGAACCTGCTCACTCTCGCTGCCTCACGGGAAGGAGTGATGCCGATGGGTGCGTAGGATCCAAAAATCGGAGGTCAAGGAAGCTTTGAAGAGAATGAGTTCGGGCAGGGCTCTAGGACCAGATGGCATCCCGATCGAAGTTTGGCGTTGCTTAGGGGATGTCG
>JAOTQG010128821.1:0-10021 GCA_025631175.1 Iris virginica
CATAGATGACCTTTGATTTAATTTTTGTACATTGATGACTAAATATGAAAAATACGTATAGTTCAGTGATTTTTGATATAGTTTTGCCTAAAAAAAAATGAGGTTATTCATGCACCTGTGTGTGTAAATATAGCACACACAGTGTTCTGTAAAAGAAAAAAGAGGGACTCAAATAGGATTAGTAATTTTATTTTTTTTTATAATTGAAGGGTATTTAATTTTAATTAATAATAATAATTTATTACATTAATCAGTTAAATTTATAATCATAATTATCTATTTAATAAATATAATAAAAAGAGCTTAAAAATAATACTCATATCCTATGTACATTACGTTTTTTCTTTTTTTTTGGGGGGGGAAAGGAAGGATATCATACCATACCAGGAGGAGGAGTAAACACTAGAAACCGACTGGAGTATTTTCTTTGGAACATAAATAAGGTTGAGAGTATTTTTGCTTTTGTTTTAATTAATTAATTAATTAATTAATACCCAAGCAGCGCAGGAGAGAGGGAGGGAGGAGTTTGGAGGGTGGACGGGACGACACAACCCACCGGCAGGTTGTTGCGGCTGTCTGAAAAGGTGAAGAAGAAGCAGCAGCAGTAAGTACTAATCAGTAGGAGAGTAAAGAGTAGTGTTTTAATTTTACTATGTCCCTTCCTCCTGTCCCTGTCGATTGGATCCCTCTTTCTCCTCCACCTCCTCTAACCAACTTCTAATTCCTTCTACTTCCCGAATTCACGTCATCATGTTTCCTCATCCCCCTCAGATTTGAACCCTCCCTCCCTCCACATCTTCTTCTTTCTTCTTTTTCCAGGTAACAACTCTTTCAATCCTCATTCTCTTTTTGCCCCCTTCTTCCATCAAGTTCTGATCTTTTGCTCTCTTTCTTGTTTCTCCTGGAATTCTATGTTGAAATGACATGTATCCGGGATGGATGGGTCTACTGTTAATGGTGCTTAGATATATCTATATATTCCCCCCGCCCCGACTTTCTACTCTCTTTTCCTACTTACTGTACTTTTCTTAACTGCTGCCGACTCTTTTGTATGTTTTCCTGGCCCTAGAGGTTCTAATTCTTTTCTTGATTTCTTCTTTTCGGGTGTGTGTATTTGTTATATGTTTTGTATCACCTCCGGATTTATTGATTTCTCTCTCGTGGATGAGCTTGGTTTGTATTTCTGCTTGAATTTTCAAATCCCCCCTCATTGAAACCTGCCTAAACCTATTTGATCTAATGTTTTTTTGGGTTCAATTTGACATTCATGGTTATTCAGGAAGGGATGTGGGTTTAGGGTTTTATTATCTTTTCCTTTCTCCATTATGGGTTGTTTCCTTCCCTTTTTAAAGCGGGTAGGGGGCTGGTATACTTCTGATGGAATTGCTCACTTAAATATGCACACCTCATTGGTTTGAGAATATCTGTGGCAACAATTTTACAAATTATTCCACTCCAAAAGCTTTAGAGAAGCGTGGAGCATTGACGTGCAATTTTCAGTGTTCTTGTTTTGCTCACACTTCCAAATATGCTTTTGATTCTTATCCAGCTATATCTGCTGATCTAGTGTTACTACCCACATAGTCTGGACGTTACTACATTTACTTCGATGCTGTTTTTGCTTTTTCCTTAACTTTCGAGCATCCCACACCTTGTCAAATGTCACTCAACAGATACGACAGCATAGGTTTTTTACTTTGCCAAAGATGCGATTTTCGGAGTTCACTTCATCACTCACTGACCTTGTCCTTGGGTGAACATGCTACATCGTATCTTACTTTTTCTACATTAATCATGTTGGATGTTAGGACATTGTTCGGCATAGGTCGCATATGAAAGCAGTATTTTCAACTGGTCAATTTATGATGTTCTCTGCGTAACACTACTTGTTATGTTAACCGGCTGAATACTGATTCTAATATTTCTTGATTTTCGATAAATATTCTGAATATTACTTATACCAAATAGTTGAATTTTTTGGTGAATGCTTAGTTGCATGGTAACATCTTTCCTTCTCTTTCAAGTTATTCTTATTTAATAATCTTTCTAAATTTGTAATATGGGTATCATTTCCCATGTTTGATAGTCTCAATCTAACGCCACATATCATTCAAACAGTGATTGGGTAAAAAGATAGATGCAATCATATAATTAATTTACTTAATTGCCCCCTTCCCCCCACCCCCACCCATAAAAAAGAAAATAATTAAACAATGGTGACGAAGATGAGGAACCATTGAATTTTGGAGTTTGCCTCTTTAGATTACACCATAAAAAATGTCGTAATACTGCCTCTGTCCCACTTGTCTAGGGACACTTTGACTACACATGCAAATTAAGAAAGAGGTTGAGAAAATGTTACTTTCCCATTTTCCTCCTTTTTCCCAAAATAGTATTCCCATTTCTAAAGAAGACAACATTTTACTGTAATTTTAAAATGATACAAGCATGTAAAGCAACATCGATAAAATATGTAAAATGTACGAGGGAATTATTTAGGGACGGAGGGAGTAATTTTGTAAGCTGCACGTTAGTATGTGGCCCATATATATCCTTTGCATAAAGGAAGGGAGATGTTATTAAATAGGATGGACAAAAAGGGAAGTGCCCCTCTTCAAGTGTGACAACCCGAAAAGAAAGTGTTTCTCTTCTTAATTACAAAATGGTTTAACTAAAAGTGCCATGTCACTTCTCCTTTCGGAGCTCACTACTTGCCCAAAAGCTGGCGGAAAAGCGTGAGAAACATTAACCATTGGTGTTTGACCCGTCTTGTATGCTATTACTTTTAATCTTTACCATCATCTTACTTAAATAGGTTTTGAGATTTAATACTAATCCAGCAAGCATTCTGCAATATCCATAATTGTAAAGTAATCAACTTTAAGTGGGTTGCAGTTACTACAGAATCATACAACACAGTTTTTTTTTCTTCCCCTTTTGAAGGTGTACCAAAACAAGCAATATGAAGGAGCAATCCTTTTAGTTTTAGTACACCTCTCTAGTAAGATGGATACTTCTCCCTTACACCCGTCCCTCCCTCATGTTAAACAGATCATATTCTGGAATATGAGGAGGATTGGAGAGTCCATATGGGAGTAAGGGAGGCCATCGCTCCTTAATAAATTGGAATGCACCTTTTGCTTGCCAAGTTCATGATATCAGATCTGCTATGTCCAACATTATCAGAAATCTCTTTGACTGGCGTATAAATCATCTTCTGGATCTAATAAATTGCACATCATATTGAAGAATCTGCATTCTCAGAGTGCTTGCTGGAACTCTAGAGTATCTGATGGGTTCAAGATTCCCATCTCATCAGCTCAGCAATGGCCTATATGTATCAGGGCGGCCTGAGCAGCCAAAAGAAAAGGCTCCGACAATGAGCTCATCGGCAATGGTTTATACTGGTGGTGACATCAAGAAATCAGGAGAGCTTGGGAAGATGTTTGATATCCCCACGGATGGCACCAAATCAAGGAAATCTGGACCCATTACTAATGCTCCTTCAAGAACTGGTTCGTTCACTGGTGTAGTTTCACATTCAGGACCAATCATGCCTAATGCTGCAGCTAGGTCTAGCTATTCCACATCTGGCCCTGTATCCTCTTCCGGGATTACTGGTTCAGCATCAGTGAGGAAGTCGAACTCTGGTCCACTGAATAAACACGGGGAGCCTATAAAGAAGTCATCTGGCCCTCAGTCTGGTGGAGTCACACCAGTTAACCGCCAAAATTCTGGTCCTTTACCACCAGTTCTTCCTGCAACAGGCCTCATTACATCCGGTCCCATCTCTTCTGGCCCCTTGAATTCATCTGGAGCCCCAAGGAAGGTTTCTGGTCCTTTGGACTCGAAGGGTTCCGTGAAGCTACATGGTTACTCTGTTTCTAACAATCAGGCAGTGACAACTCTTGCTCAAGATGATGACTATTCTTTTAGAAGGAACTTTCCGAAGATAATCTTGTGGTCAATTATTCTGCTATTTGTGATGGGGTTCATTGCTGGAGGTTTTATCCTTGGATCCGTCCACAATGCTATACTCTTGATTGTTGTTGTGGTTCTTTTCGCTATTGTTGCTGCGTTGTTCACATGGAACACTTGTTGGGGAAGAAGAGCAATCATTGCTTTTATAGCCCGTTATCCAGATGCTGAGCTTAGAACTGCAAAAGATGGCCAATATGTGAAGGTCTCCGGGGTACGTACTTTCTTTCTCACATCGAGTCATTTACTTGCAAGTGTCTGTGTGTGCTAAAAGGTTTACTTCGTGGAATACTGATTAAAGGAAAATAATCAAGTGTTTTAGGATTACCTATTATTCTGTCGGAATTAAGCAAAAGATTATGACTTTTGTTTTCTGTTATTCCTTCAGGTGAGTATATATTAAATGAGCTTATAGTTTTCCTAGGTTGAGTCTGATCTGATCCCAGCAATGTTTATTCCCCCTTCCGCCCTCAAACCATGGACAAGAGTTATGTATTTATTCTCCCCCCCCCCCCCTTTTTTTTTCCATATAGGACATTCCTGCCACCTGATACAGCTCCATATTTAAGAAGTAATGTGTAATAATATTCCAAATTCAAGTCTCAAATCAATATTATAAGACTTTAAGCCATAGTTGTTAACCTTTAAAGCTGACATGGTTTGGGTAAAGTCCATGTCCCCTTTAACCTTTTAAAAAATTAATTTTTTTCTTTCCAAATTTATTAGATTTCACATATCTGGTTGATAATGGGAGTAAGCATGAAAATGTTAGTCAAACATTTCAGTTTTCGTATTTTGAATCTGGAACCATTTTTCCTGAAGGGAAGGAATATCATACGTAATCTCTTGGACATGATGAATATGCCTCCCTAGATAATGGAATTGTTGCATATGTTTGAGGATTAAATAATTATTTGGTCACTGAATTATTACCTAAGAATTAGTTTGGTCCCTGATGAATTTTTGCGTTTTCTTTGGTCACTAACAATTTCTTTTGGGATTAATTTAGTCACTTTGAACATTTAAAATTCAAATATAATAGTAAATGACTTGATATGCCTATTTTAACCTCATTACTTATGAAGAACATTAATTTAATTTATAATTAATGTTAGAAGTATTCAAAAGAAAAAAATTTAAAATCAAAGTTTATATATACATATTGGTTTTGTGTTTTCAAATTAGTTGTCTCTCGATCGATCGGGCGTTGTTGACTTGTTTCTAAAGGTAAAAGTAACCACGAAAGCAGACGTATTAATTGCTGCAGCTTCTTTCTTCTTCTTACTCTTGTCGAAAGTTAATTATTTCCGACCGATCATGAGTCTTTTCCGACGAAATTCCTCATCATATAATATTTATATACGTACATTTTTTTTTAAATTCCTAGCTTCTTTGATTACATCTTCCGACCTGCATCTTTTGCGTGTTAATTTCCGTTCATGAACTTTGATTATTTTTCTCTTCATATAAGTATCTTCAAATTAAGATTGCACTATCGCTATCTTTATCCAATTAGCTTTGTTTATATTAGCCGCCCGGAACGGAATGGAACAAAATTGTTTATCGTTTCCGATTTCCAAACTTCCAGGCCAATTTTGATTTGTAAACTTAGTTTGTTATTTTGGCACAACATTGTTTAATTCCTTAATTAGCGTAAAATTATCAGTATATTATTAATAATCAAATCTCGTGACAAGTGTGCCTGTATAGGTTGTTTACTCTATAATTTGAATTTTTTATGTTAGAATCCTTTTATTTTAAATATTTATTTTAGATACCTTTAACTATAATGATAAGTTAAATTAACGTTCATCATAACAAGGGTAAAATAGGCATATCAAGTCATATACTATTTTATTTGATATTTAAATTGCAAAATAGAATGTTAATGACCAAAGAAAACGCAAAAATTCACCAGTGATCAAACTAATTGTTAAACAATAGTTCACTGACCAAATAATATTTAATCTGTTGAAACTGGGGACATGTTTTTGGTTTATGGGACTTGTTGTATTAACCACTGGTCTACCTCTCTATATGCATAATGTTTAAGCCAGAATTCTCCTAGTAGTCATATCTGAGGGTGTTACAAGTCAAGATTTGGTCCAAATTCATCATGTGCAATCCCGCTCAGCTAAACACTTCTGCTTGCCATTGAAGGGTTGCATGTATCACTTAATTCAATTTAATTCTCATCTCAACCAATTTAAACCATCACAGTCCACATAAATGCACAATTCCCATTCACATTAATAGTAAATCCCGAATAAATCGTTGCTGCACGAGTCATCACCATCTACGTCAGGAATTCTTATTGTTGCTGTTCTTAACTCCTCCATGCTTACCCCAGAGGTTTACTCCAAAACAATGGGTTGAAGGTGTAAAGTATTTGAACCTCCACCACCCATAAACGACATCCAGTATGAACTGGCATTGCATGTAAGGGTTCCGCAACATGCAGTAATGCCAGTTGCCAGGCTGTTGAGTGAGAACTCTTTATAATTACTAATCCAATAGAGTCAGCTTTCCTAATCTATGAAGATGCTTTTAGATTTGCTTGTGACCATGAACCTTACTATTTGCAATCTATAGTCGTCCTTTAAGTAATTTCCACCATTCCAAATTAGGAGTCTCAACAGGTTGTGAATTTGTAGTCTATCCTTACTGTTCTTGTATTCCCTGTGAGAAAACATCATAACATACTGAGCTCTTACATATAATTAGCAAACCGAATTATGGCTTTTAACTTGTGTGTTGGGTTGTAAGTCAATCCAGCTTTGTTTGGTACTTGGCTCCAACTTTAATACCTGACTCACCTCAAATTGTTTGGATTACTCGAGTGGAGTTCAGTGGCTAATATGCTTGGCTTGATTATGTTTGAATTTACTAGTGTAGCGTACAGTAGTGCAGTCAATACTTGCGCACCAACTCGACTATATAACTTTGAAATTCTTTATATATGACACCTGTGTTTACACGGACATACCTTAATTTCGTAAAATCAATGAAAAGAGGAAAAAGGAAAAGAAAATGGTCAATATGATCCAACATGCCCCACATGACTGAACTTGGCTTCGAAAGTGAACTCAAGTTCGACGAGACGAGTGCCTTCTATTTGAGGATTTGCTGGTTCACTTATGATAGAAACTATGGAATTCCCATAGTTTGCATGATGCCACTCAATGGAATTTCCGTGGTTTTCATAATGCCATTAAAGTAAAAAAGATACTCCAAGTTAACACAAAAGGAACCACCATAACCCCTGATACACCAATTTTGCTCAGACTCGATGTTGGTAGAGTCGCAAGACTCAAATATTTTACCTGACCCAAATTTGGAGGATGATTTTGGTTCTCCACTCGAGTACTTCTTGATTTGATTTAACTTTTTTCTGTAGTCCTACTTGAATTTGAAAAGCTTGAGTGACTCTACTGGTTGCAGCTCTATGTGGTTCAATCTTTGGAATTATTATGTTAAGGAAAATGCAAATGAAACCATTTGGATGACTTGGTCACTCAGTTGGATCAAAGATCTAGACATACCAACATCATGCGTGATTTAAAATGGAGCACTCCTAGCACTGATCTAAGTTTTGAATAGTGAGTCTGATCCTGATGCATTTTACAATTCATTTGCGTATTTCTTGATGCTCTATCTGTTATGGACTATATGTTGTTCTTTAAAAAAGAAAAATTATCATTTTAACATTTTTGCTATATGTTTCCTGCTTACATTTGTTTGTGTTATACATTTTGCTACTTTTTAAAATTACGGTTATTCTATTTTGAAGGTTGTTACCTGTGGAAATGTTCCCCTCGAGTCGTCCTTCCAAAAGGTTCCCAGATGTGTCTATACATCGACGAGTCTGTACGAGTATCGAGGATGGGATTCAAAAGCTGCTAATGCTACTCATCGGAGATTTACTTGGGGTCTTAGATCATCAGAAGTGAGTATAGCTAATATAGCTTCACCATCTTGATGAATAGTTAATCCCTCCGTCCCAAAATAAGTGTCCCTATTGATTTTGCACATTTAGGAAAACTTTTGACTTTGTTAATGTGTGGACACAAATGGTCTATTCGTGGGTCCAAAAAAATGTTGTGGCTACAATTCATTCTTTGATATCCAAAAAAAGGAAAGTTGGTAAAGGGACACTTATTTTGGGACACTGGGAGTATTATTTAGCTCATCATTTCTAGATTCCATACTGAAAAGCAAACTCATATTCATTCTGTGATCCATGAGGTATTACACATCCATCATCTGGGGATGTGCGTGCATAGAGAAGTAGAACTATAAGTGGCTACAACCTTGGAATGTGCTGAGCTATGTAGCTATACCCATCTAGGGTGTGGCTTACTGTTACGTTTTTGGAACTTCTGGTGTTTCAGCAGATTGACTGTTCCTTCATGTTTCTTGGCAGAGGCACGTGGTTGACTTCTACATATCTGATTTCCAGTCTGGATTGAGAGCACTGGTTAAGACCGGCTACGGTGCTAGGGTGACACCTCATGTGGAAGAATCTGTTGTTGTTGATGTGAACCCTTTGAACAAAGAGTTATCTTCAGACTTTGTTAGGTGGTTGGCCGAAAGAAACCTTTCAAGTGATGATCGTGTAATGCGATTAAGAGAAGGGTAATGATTTTGTTTTTACAGCTGGATACCTTTTCATGTTGTTAATGTTGATTGGAATACTAGTCCAAGTCACTGAAACCTGCTGCGATTGGTGTTTGAATAGGTATATCAAGGAAGGAAGCACAGTTAGTGTGATGGGAGTTGTGCAGCGGAATGATAATGTGCTTATGATTGTGCCTCCACCAGAGCCTTTTACCACAGGTTGCCAATGGACGAAAGGTATCCTGCCAGCCAGCCTGGAGGGTATTGTTCTGAGATGTGAAGATGCATCGAAAATGGATGTGATACCAGTATAATGTAACGACATGCATGGTTTCTGAGGCTCCTATGAATACATTGGTGCTTGTGGAACTCTTTAGTTTTTATTCTCTCAATATAGATAGCAGGTGTTGGTGATGGGTGGATGCAAAGTATAAGGCGAGGGTAAAACTTTTATGACGTTAACTTTTGTGAATAGGGTTCAAGGGGGACGGGGTTCCTTTATGAATATATATAATTTTTTTATTATAGTTTATGAGTTCTTTTGTAATGGTTGGGTAGAAGGTACATGTTTGAACAGAATTGAGGGTGGGTCGGTGTCGAAAGGAAGAAAAAATGGTGATGTTGTGTTATTGTAAAAGTTTGGTATTGCACTGTTATGTTATTATGCTTGGTTTGTCTGCTTAATTTACATCACGTGGGAAATCCCTAGCTGAGGATAAAACCCTTCTTTGGATTCCGTTTTCCCATACCTTTAGTGCATGCTGGGAGTTACGAAAATGGATAAGTTGTTACGAATTCAGTCTTCCTCGAGGGCAACTTGAAACTCTTTATTGACTCAGAGAGATAGGTCGCTTCATCGCAGCGTCGGCCGGGCTTATTCGATTTGACAAATAGCCCTAGACCCCTCCTTCGCATTGGTAAAGAAGGTGTTTTGACCTCCAGATCAAGAGAAGGCGATCCCGATGACCTCAGAAAAAGGAGGCTTCCTGTCGTAACATTGACTTCAAGAACATGATCTATCCGGCCTTGCTTGGTCTAAACGAGGGCGAAACTAAGGCATTGAGTCGGTCGGAGGAATCCCGAATTCTAGACTAGAGCCTGTCTCTGAAGCTGAAACCGAGGAATTCGAATCGATGGAATTGTTCTAATATGGGATTGAACGATGTTAGACTTCGATCAGAACGAAGGGCACGGAGTGGCTCAGCTTCTCAAAGATCATTTGCGGTCGATCAAAAATAGGTATCCCTGACTCATCTCTCTATAAAAACCTTCTCCTTTTCGGTCGGTTGTTTAGGGAAGCATCCAGCTACTTGCTCTGTGAGCCTAAGGAAGCAAACGACTATAAAAGGAGTGATCGTTCTGACTTAGTCTATTCTTTCTAAACAATTCCTACTTCTTCTGGAGCCTAAAGAGATCGAAGTTGAAT
>JAOTQG010128832.1:0-10019 GCA_025631175.1 Iris virginica
GCAATCGCATTCGCAGTGAATTGAGATGGCCGGAATGAAGGTGCCTGATGAGATTCAAGCTTTGGTTTTAATGGGTAGTTTGCCCCGGTCTTGGAATGACGTTGTTCGTTTGTTAAATTTGCAATTGGCCAAGGATAGTGAGTTAGGTTTTGATGATGTGAGTCAGAGGGTGAGTAGTTTGCCCCAATCATGGAATGATGGGTGTTAGTGTTGGTGGTGGTGGTAGGATGGAGATTGGTGGTTTGTTGGTGGTGTAATGAGATTGTTGGCGGTTGAATTGAGATTAATTAATGATAATTTAATTAAGCACATAATTAATTAAGGAATGAAATTAATTAATTTTGAATTTAATATTAATTATAATTAACTTTTAATTTAATTTGAAAAAATATTAAAATTTATTTTGATAAATTTTAATTTAGGTTTTGAACTTTATATAGGGGTAAAATTACTGAAAAGTCCTTACACAACTCACAAGTTTTGCATTTGAGTTGAAATTCGTTAAGTTTTTAACGAATTCGTCAGAAAACCCCCAGTTTGAAACAAAAATGTAATATTATAGCCCATTTCAAAACTTTTGAGACCTGGGGGCCTGTTTTGAAACCCCACAAAAATATTGGGGTCTAAAATAAAGTTAACCTTTATTTATTTATTTATTTTTTTATGAAACTATTTAGCACAAAGATTACTCAAGTAAGGAAAAAACCTTTAAAATAAAGAAGAAGAAACCCTTCAAATTAAGCACCCAGCATCCAGCTTCAATTCCTTCTCGGCCCCGCCCGCAAAGCCCATCAGCGCCACCGCCCTCGCCTCCCCCACCGCTGCCCATTACTGCCACCCTCCTTGCAACTAACCCACCTTCCTCTGCCCGTGCCCGCCCGCTCACTCTGTCCATTCCTGCTACCCCGCCCTCCGCTGCAGAGTAACGTCTATCCCCTCCTTCTGGGGGCCGCCCCTTTCTCCTCCTGGTAAGCTCTTAAATAATTTCTTCTTATGACTTCTGAACCTAGCCAAGTTCTTTTTCGTTTTCCTAATTTCTGCTATTTATAGTTTGGGTGGTTTGTTGTTACACCTTTTCTATAATTTCTTCAAGAACTCTTTTTGCTGCACCACCACCTTCTCAATTGGAGGGCTGATTTTAAGTTGAGAGAGGAAATGGAGGTAGGGGCGAATATGGCGGCCACGACACTAGGTATGGTAGAACCAATTGTCAAAATTTATACTTCCTCGGTCCCATAGTGAATGCCGATTTTTAGCTCCAAAGATGAGCGTCAGAAATTGAATAACAATTTTATAGTAATTTGTTTCATTAAATTTATAATATTTGGAAACTACTCCAAGAATACTCAGTATAATTTTTGTGTTCAGTAGTTTTTTAAAATATGGTTAAAACATAATTAATATTCATCCGTAAACTTGCAGTTTGATAGCTTGTTTCAATTTCTAACCTTTCATTAGAAGGTTAGTAAGGGTGGGAGTTTATGTGTTACATTGGTAATGTTAACAATTAGGTGGTGGATTGTTAAACTTGCCGTTTTGCCATATCATCATGCCAGTTAGGTCTTACTCTGGTGACTTATATTTACAAGTCTTTATTTGTTTTACTTTAGTTTCCTCCCCTCCTCTCTCCTAAATGAATGTTTAGCTAGTTTTCCATGGAAATTAAGAAAGTGAGATACATAAGCAAGATAAGTGGCAAATATATAAACACTGTTGGTGGTACCATTATACAATTGTATGTGAACTAATGTGATTTAACTTCAGGTGAAAATGGACACTCATTTTGAGACAATTTTTTCTCCGAAACGGAAACTTATTTAGGCACATAGGGAGTATATTTCTTAAAAATAAAATAAAAAAAATGAGCGAGTCTGTTTCTTCAATAGGGTAGACCTTGTTATACTTCACTACTGCTCTTCTTTACCTCCCGACTTTGTCATTGCTTTTTTTTCAATTGATTCAAGAATTCCTAATTCAAATACGAAGTCTCACTCATAATTAACAATTTGTGTATTATTCCTTGCTAAGATTGTTTGTAGACATTTGTTCCTCCATGTACCATTATTCCCTCCGTATTGTACACCATACTGTACTGTAAGTGATATCCTTGTCTAGGACTGCAATAATACTTAGTTCACCTCATGCAAAGTTTACATCACCTTTTTTTTCTTTCCAAAGTTGTTTAGTTAGTTAAGTTTTAATGGCGAATGAACATGGTTGTACCAACTTAAGTTTATTTCCTTGATGATCTGATGCATTTTTACCGCTGACTTTACATCCAACTTAACCTAACAGTATTTCTATTGAGTTTAATAGGTAGAGTTAAAGAGGGGTTCTCTACTAGTTGTACTTCAAAAATTCTGATGATGAAAATCTTCTTTTCAGTGTAACAAAATTCATAAAGCATATTACTAGATCTCTTTCCCTTTACCATTACCTAAGACTCTTATCTGTTTAACTTTCTGCAAGGTTCCTTTATTTCAGTTGCATGTCTAATTTGTACGGTGACGTAGCCAGTTATGGAATCAGAGGAGTCAAAATAGTAGTAAATAAAAAAAATAATTCCTCTATTCCAGTCGACTGATTTCTTTTAGAAATTTAAGAGCAAACATGTTTATATGACAAACTGATTTTGGCGTATATTTCTTTTTTTTAAAAAGGAATATTATTTTCATCATTAAAATTTCATTATCTAAGAATAGTTCATGTCAAAATCCACCATAAGCTCTGTATTCTGCCTCGCGATGTGGAGGAGTTTTGCACTATTAGACATTTGAGTTTTCGTCAATCGAGGGCTGCTTCTTTGTTGTGGGATTACGCTGTGTTCACTTTGCTGTGTTCGGTTTGCCGTGGAACATTTGGATTGAGAGAAACTCTAGGATTTTCAGAAATCGAGGGTTATCGCTTCCGTTGTTGTGGGAGAAGATCACTGTGCAATACTGCAATCTTCTCTTTGGACTAGGAGTTTTGGTGCTTTCCAGAGCTAGACTTTGTGTGATTTGGCTAGAGATTGGAAAGCCGCTCAAGTGTAATTCGGGTGTATTTGTTGTTTTTAATTTTGGTGGATTTCTTGTCCGCCAGTTTTGTATCTTCTTCTCTGATCAATGACATTTCTTCTTTTATCAACAAAAGAAAAAAAAAACTCGACCATAAGCACTTGGAATTGAAAATGAAGAAGTTTCATTAAGTGATAAATGTGGAATTTAAACTTTATAATTTTCTTCATATAAAAATTTACAATAGAACTCTTTGAATATTCAGGCGGGTCAATTTTACATTTTTTTATGTATCTTTGCAAAACTAAAAGGGGAAAATACTGAATTTCTCAAAAGTTTAGAGGGGTTAACTGACCCTCCTTGTCCCATTCTAGCTCCACCCCTGAATTTGTAGCCTCATTATTGCTCTTCTTTTTTAGATATACGATTCATTAATGGAAATGGAACCTTTACTTGTATCTATGCTTTCATACAAAATATGCACAACACCAGTAATGATTGGGGAGTTGTCGAAACAGCTATGTGCAACAACAAGATAAATGTGGAGGAAGACCAACACCTACACCCTTCATCGGGGCATCACTTTGCTGGCCAGTGTGAGGCATTTTTCCAGAGTCTCTCCTCCCCCACCTGCACGCCTTGACCCGGGCGTTGTCATTCATGTTTCTAACAACGTCTCCCGGTTAGGCCTTCCTAAGCATGGCCCGAAGCCTCGCCAACTTCTATCCTTGCCCCCTTTCCCTCCTCATCCTCTTCCTGCAAAGAATTCCGATTCCCCCACGGCCTCTGTCACCGCCATTAGCTGGATCAAGTACTATTTTGATGACATACCTGGCTTCGTTATTCAGTCCCATTTTAACAAAGGCCTGGTGAGTATTCCCACCAACACTCTCTCTCTCTCTCTCTCTCTCTCTCTCTCTCTCTCTCTCTCTATTTTATTTCGTAGTCTCCATGTTTTTAGCTCTTCATGTAGCATTGACTTCCGCCTCCAGGTGCAAATGGAGTGTCTTTGTGCAGATGACCCATCAACACCGAACCAACAGCAAACAAGACGCTTGAAAAAGGTGAGACTGCTTGAATATGGTCCAATGATTATTTAATTGTTCTTCCCAATGTACAGTGAATAGTTCTTTTGAGTTCAGTTATCCAACAATTTCACAGTATTTGTACAGATAAAACATAGTGAGGTCATGAAGGTGGGCTCGAGAGTTTACATACCCGTGTCTGTCGGTGAAACTAGAATTTCCAGGAGATTTGATACCATACCAAGTGGAACAATGTATCCAAATGCTGATGAAATAAAGTACTTGCAAAGGCTTGTCATGTATAAGGCATGTCTTTACTTTAAATGCTTCCCGTCTTGCATGCCATTTCGTTATGCTGATTGATTAGGTCCCCACCCTGCTAGCGCTTGTTTCTCGGTGTCATTTCCCCCTCCAATTCCTCATGTTCTTTAGATATGAAATCAGAACTTGAGTGACTTCTGCACAATATCTGCTTTATATCTTTCTTAATCAAGCTTATTGTAAGATTTGTTGCAATTGATCACATTTACTGAAACCAGGACTCTGCTGTAATTGTTCTTAACAAGCCGCCCAAAATGCCAGTAAAGGTTGGCTTCTGAGTCACCCCTTCTAATTTTTTCGGTTCTACTGTTCCTATGTCTGATTATTGTTTAGTCTATAACTGATTTATTGTTAAGCCTTCTGTTTCAGGGGAACCTGCCTGTTCATAATAGTATGGATGCGTTGGCAGCTGCAGCATTGTCGTATGATTACCATGAGGGGCCTAAGCTGGTAAGTTTCTTGTTTTGGGTCAACTGCTAATGCTCTGAGAATGTCAGTATCATAAAAAAATCTTTCTTTTGCCAATTCTCCCACTCCTATGTCAATAGGTGTCGAGGAAAATGCATATGCTTTTGAGTGCAGGTACTAAGCTGCTAAAATATTTGTGGCAATCCTTATTGTTCATGGTGTTGAGTTTAGTATCCATATGGGTATATGCAGTTCAAGTTCGGTGTTATGCTTTCTGAAACCAGCAACAACCCAATGGAATTTAGTTTTTGTCCTTTTTGGTCTGCGGGTATAAGTATCATAGTCGAGAAAGCCACTTCTCCGTTCCTGCTATATTGTGGATCGGAAACAACAAAAAAACCTAAGGGTGTGTTCTCCTGGGTGTTTTTCACCCAAGTTTTTTGGTTTTTGATTTTTCTCTCTCATTGGTCCCACAAATTTTCTCTGACTTTTAAAGGTATTTATGTATTCTCCTTGTTTTCAACAGAGAAAATTTGATGCACACTGAATGAGTAACTATTTTAACAATCAAAGCTAAGTCCAACAATCATAAATGATGTTAAGTGGGCTTGTTGCTAGTTTCCTAAGAATACAATGTACAAAGTTTGTTTTAAGCATTTGTATTTGAAACATTTGCCCTCCATTTCGTTGCAGCATATGCCAAATTGAAATTGAAATTGGTTGTGGTTTCTGTATCAGAACTACTTGATGGAAATCATTGGTCTAAAGAAACTCAAAACATACTTGTCAAATAAAGGGCTATACTTTGGTATGTTCTCCAAAGTCCAAATGTATATGACTGCATGCATAGTTTTCTCTATTCCCTTGTGCAAGTGTATGGCCTGAATTTTGGGGAATTTAATCGAGCAGCTGCAAAGCAATCCACATGATATGGTTACCTATTTAAGGTGTTACTTTTCGTTATTTAAATTCGTAATTTTTTGCTCTTCGCTAAAACGTAGTTGTTTTACGAAACGGCTTGGTATTTTAGCCACTCCAGCTCGCAGTTAGTGGGGAGGCCATTAGTTTTGCTATATTTTATGTCTTTTTTTTGGGTTTCCTTTTATTTACAGGAACAGTTATATCGGAATCTGGATATGAATTAGAATATTACGGAGAATTCTATTATTTTTCTTTTCTTCCTCGTCCCTGTTAAAACAATGGCCCGTTGCTGGCCAGTTAATACTAAAATGCTGGTTCTTAAATCTTAAGTGCTTGCCCTACTATCTAGCTTTATTTATTTGTTAATGCGCTGTTGAACACAATGATGCTTACTGTATTTTCCTCGGTTACAATGTAGGTTCATCGTCTTGATAGGGAGAGCAGTGGCATTCTTATTATGGGTAGAACAAATGAAAGCATCTCTCATCTTCATTGGTTGTTCAGTGATGTGAATAAAGCAAAATCCTCATTTAAGGTGTTCACAGACTTCTTCCGTTGGTGTGCGTTGAGAGTTTGAAAGTCCATGGAGTTAACATCTGAAGTATTTTCTTTCACTGTTAGGCATGGAGTGATGCGTGTGAAGCAACATATCAGAGATATTGGGCCTTAGTGATAGGTTCTCCATTGGAAAAGGAAGGCTTAATTTGTGCCCCTCTCTCAAAGGTTCTCAGTTTCTTCTCTTTCTCTGTGTGTGCATGCATGTATTGGTGTGAATCATCTCTCTTTTCAGGATTCCAGACAATCTGAAAGAATTAGTGGCTGAGAGTGACTTTTCTTGTCACAAATTTCAGGTTATTCTTGATGATGGAAAAACCGAGAGGGTAATTTTAGCACGTGGATCTGCTATGGAAGCTTCGCAGGAGGCTGTAACAGAATACCGGGTGCTTGGTCCCATGATCAATGGATGCTCATGGATAGAGCTACGTCCTCTTACCAGCCGAAAGCATCAGGTAATATTCCAGATTGCATTCAAACAAAATATGGCATTCTTGTCATATGTGTGGTTGGATCAGACTGCCTTAAGACCTGTAATCATTGCGCGTTTTCAATTTGGCTGTGGGAACTGAACTTAACACGAGTCAACAATGTAAAGTACACCGCAGGCGCAGGTGCTTGTGTCTGTGTTATTCTGACTACTCCATGGGTGTTTGTAGCATTACGCACCGAACATGGAGCAGTACTAAATACATGAATGTTTCCAGAAGTGCGTTTAGAAGAATGTTGTTGGTGTGGAATGCTTGAACATGGAGCAGTACGAAAAACATGAATGTTTCCAGAAGTGCAGCCACTGAGAATAAACATCCTCCGAGTCGCACAAAGTAGTTGGCATGTTTAGTTTCCTTATTGCACTGGGAATTACTTGGAGGGCCAGATTCCCAACATATATTGGACTAGACTCGGTTCTTTATTATTTATTCTAAGGTAGTAAAACTAAAAATACACGAGATGATTGTCAGGTCATAACCTTGTTTCAACCGGAACTGTACCCCTGGTGGAGTGACATGTATAACGAGGTAGGGTGAACAACATTTTATATAGCGAGCATCATCATCACCACCACCACCACCACCAACTGTGTAACTAGAAATTATACTTGTTGCTACTTGTTATTTGTGAGAGTTTCACAAATCCTATTAGCTAGACTTTCTTGTGAAATTTCTTCATGGTCTTATCTTATTTTTCTATATATTTCACTGTCAGATCCGCGTGCACTGTGCTGAAGCTCTTGGCACACCAATTGTAGGGGACTACAAGTATGGTTGGTTTGTGCACCGTCGGTGGAAGCAAATGCCTAGAGTTGATATTGAGCCTACATCTGGGCAACCCTACAGGATGAGAAGGCCGGATGGTTTGGATGTTCAAAAGGGGAGTGTGTTATCCAAAGTTCCGTTGCTACATCTGCATTGCAGAGAGCTTGTACTTCCCAACATTGCCAAGTTTCATGACGTTCTCAATGCTAATAAGCTCAAGTCGAAGCCAGATCTTCTTCGGTTTGTGGCATCAATGCCTTCTCACATGAAAATTAGTTGGAATCTCATGTCATCTTACTTGGTATAGCAAAGGGACCGGGCTTTAAAATTTCCCACCATTACTTTGTTGTTTGGGTGGTGCTATTTACCGCCCCAAAATTTCTATTATGACCCCCAATTTTGATAAAAATATCCATGCTATCTATCGCCCCTAAATTTTTTACCCCGCCCCATTGTCATATGATCTCTTTAATACTTTAATTTTGATGAAGTATACAAATATTAAAGTTAAAGTATTTAAGTGAATATATAATAATGAGGCAGAAATAAAAAATTAGGGGCGATAATTAAAAGAATATTTTAGTGAAAATAGGGGGCGATGATAGAAATTTTGAGGGCGGTAAAAAGCAACCCGTTTGTTTAGGGTCATAGAATATGCAATATAGCTGTAGAATTTTCGACCAAAGGGTGTAGTATAACTGATGATTTGTAATGTACTTTCTGAAGCCCAAAATATGTGTTCATTTTGCTTGTGGAAATGGAAAAGTCAACATGAGATTTTTTCTAATTAGTTTAATAATTATCTATCGTAATTTATATTCCTCAAAGAATAATAAAGTATTATTTTGCTTTGGTGGTTTCTTTTGTTATCAGTATTTTCTTTTCTTTTCAACTAATGTCTATCCAACTATCGAAATAAACGTGCAGACATATTTGAAATTTAAAATGCCTTTTTTTATTTTTTTGTTCAAACATTTAGATGCTTTTAAACCAAAAGTAAAAAATTATTTGGACCACCTTTCAAATGGAAAATGACAGGTATAAGAGACAGGAAATAGTAGCTAGCACATTATCATGCCAAACAAAGTGAAGAAGATAAAGCAATCTCATTTCCTCCATATTCCCCCATGGGATATTTGAAAATTCGCATTTTCTGTCCTATTTGAACTGTTATATTTTTTGTTTTATAACTTTTAAAAATTGACACATATGCTACACTTTAAAATTTTAAAATCATCTTTTAAACGATTGAGATGAGATTTTAGAAAGATGAGACAGAAAGTGAGACACAATGAGATAGAAGATCCGAACTCATTAACTTGATCATATTTAAGGATTCGACTCCTCTCTATTACACGTCTCTCTAATTTAATGTACACTTAAATAAAAAATATATAGCAAAAGTGTAATCAATAAACTTAATTACATTAATGATAAACTAACGTTTACATGGGATGAACAAATGTGAGCTTATTTTTCAGCAACAAATGTGAATTGATGGATACTGGAAGGAGAGACAATTTTAATTCATTACCAGACCGATATATTTATTTATTTTACGAAAACAAGCAAAGGTGATCCACCACCACGAGGGGGGTAGGGATGGATAATGAAAATGACACTATAGTGGATATCCATTTTTATCCATAATACAAGTTAAGGGCGTGAGATCCTCTCCAAATGAATAGTATTATTTGGGTACAAACTTTAATGATTAAACTTTGAGAGAGGGGTTGGGATTAGTTAAAAAATATATGTTTATGTATGGGTACGTGAGTGTGTGGGGGGAGAGGAGATAAAGAATATGTGTGGGTGAGTGTGTATTGGGAAAAGAGACAGGGGTGATGGGGGAGTGGAGGTGTGAGGTGGGTTGGGATGTGTGGGGGAATGTGTAATTTTTTTTTTATTTTTTGACTTAATTATTTAAAAAATATATATAAAATAATATATATTTTTTATAATTAAAAATATATATATAATTTTATATTTTAATACTTTAATACTTCGTGCCCTCAAAAACAGACATTTACTAGTTTCTTACGAAAAGAGAAAAGTCAACATAATTTTTATTTTATTTTTAAATGACATCAGGAGTGGGATGAGAACATAGTTGAAAAGTGAAACTCATATAATGAATCAGTTAAATTGATACATGATATTAAATATTTAAAATAAAATAATTAAAATTATGAGAGTTGAAAAATATGAGTGTTTAATTTTTAAGTTTCGAAAGGTGAAAAATGCTGTTCGTTTCGATTGTTTAGTCTGAAGGAGAAAAAAATAAGAAGCTTTATTTTCATTTCTTTAATATGATACGTAGGAAATAAAGAATGTTTGAGAAGCGTGTAACAATTAATGTAGTACCCCTCTCTCTCGATATCTAAAACTAGTGAAAGTCCGTGCTTTGAGTACACGGTAAAATATTTAAAATTTTAAATTAATTTTTGTATTTTTTTACATTATTTAAATTTAAAAAATATTTAAAATTAAAGAAGAAATATTTAAAAGTGATAAAATTATTTAACATAAAAAATATG
>JAOTQG010128854.1:0-10017 GCA_025631175.1 Iris virginica
GAGAGAGAGAGAGAGAGAGATTAGATCATTCTATTCATGCTCTCATAAGTTTCCTAGCTCAGCATGTATCGCGTGAGCTGATACAAAGCAGAAGGGAAATAGCCAATCAACCAATTACACGTGTCCTGGCTTACAACGACTAACGACAACGAACGGAAAGTAAAACGATAGCTAACAGACTAACGGAAGTGTTAAGGCACTTAACACGTGAACCAAATGACGGCGTATGGCTAAGTATTTAAATCTGTCCAGCCTCCAACGGTCTTCCCTCAATTCAGAATGGAAATTTAGCAATTAGGTCCCTGTTCATTACAGAGTCTTTTTCTACCTTACCGATATATTCAATACAGATTTTATCTTTCCCAGTTTTACCATACATTCTTCAGCATTCTCGTCTGGGCGTAATGCATATTACCTATGATGCTTATCATTCATTAAACTACAAAAATCAATTAAGGAAACCTCAAGATTGCTTTAGAACGCCAATGTCTTATATGCTCACTTTGCAAAATTATCTTAAAGGTACATTGAAGTTTTGAATTCTAGATCTTTGTATAACATGCTGCTCATTCGGCAGGGAAGGTTGCTGTTATGATTATAGCTTCTTTACGTTGCATGGGGTCTCCGTATTAGAAGATTTGGTCATTACGTTAGCAGATGGGATTGCAAGCATGTACTTGGAGCTGATTTCTGTTGACAGTAGCATGTCAAATGAAATGAACAGTTTTGGTTTAAGTTTGTGTTCTCTGTCCACAAGAGCCCTTCAGAGATTACGCAACGAGGTAAGATACACAATTGAAGTTCTCTGAGAATATTCAGTTTAAACAAATTTGTGCATGTGTTTATCGTGGTTGTTTCTTCCGGCTTCAGGATCTGGGGATCCTACTGTCAAAAATCATTTGTTTCTCTGTAACTGTAATCTCAGTGCCTTTGAATTAGTCATCTTTTAGCATTATTAAACTTGAAAGAGAACTCTAAGGCGACTGATGTTCTCCTCATACTTCTGCTTTTTCATTTATTTACTTGGTTATGGGGCTTTACTATCAGTGAGTCCACAAATCTTGTTGTTCGATTAGGCATTTATAACTTGTGTATAATCATGATGCCATGTTAAATGCTCCACTTTGACTAAAAAAAATTCTGCATTTTAAGCTTTTTTTCTTATGCAGTAGATGGCATGCCAAAATTATCAAGGTGTTTGGTATTAACATGTGTTCCGGATTGCATAAGATATTACATCTTGGTGCCTACTAACTCGTTCTTGAGAACTCAACTCTGAGTCCTTGTGTGTATTACAGTTGTCTCATAAGTCCCAGTGTTGATTCATGCTAAAGATTAGACACCGATGTTACTGAGATCCTGTCCTCACCTTCATGTGTTCATGCTCAACAGGAACACAATTGCTCAATCTTTATTTGGCATTTTGCTGACATATGTTATCTGTACTAACACTCCTGAATATGAAGTCAATTTTTATTTTGTTATTTCATTACAGAATCTACCGGATTCTCTTACCTTTGACTATGGTCAGAGAAGATAATGCGCTCACGATTCCAGCCAGTTGTTTTTCCTATTTATTATTATCTTTTTAGTTATATTGATATCCCAGTCAGATGTAAAATTAATGACATTGGAGGTCTGGTGCTTAGCATTAAGGTAGATCAGTTAGTTGCAGTTTATGCATCACTTGATTGGAAATGATATGTCCGAGGGCTGCCGGTGCTGGTGTTGCATTTGAATTTTGCGTTTTCATGCTTGAGGAGTTCTCTGACTGCATGGTTTGGTACTGAAAATTTAAGTGCTCCTTTCATACCAAAATAAGAGTCCACTATTGCCTTTACACGGTTAACGAAGTATTTCACTTTGTCCATCACCTTTATTACACTCTGGACTTTCACAGGTGCTGTCAAATCAATGAGGCCCAAATTATTTTCAATCTCACTACTAAAAAGGGTTACTATATACAATTTGTTTGAAAAAATTTCTAAAAGAGGAAATGGGACTTTTTTTTGGGATGTCCCAAAACGTAACAGGGGACATTTTCGACAGTAGTAGTAGATTTTTACTGATAAACAATCAAGTGGAAGATGAAGAATTGTATGTTCACTAAGGATAATTATGTGGTTGGGAGTTCCTTCTTGCTTTTAATTGTTGCTTATAGTCTGAGAGGAAAAAATTGTAAACTTAATTTTGACAATATATCTATTTATGGGATGGCTTTACTGGGAAAAAAACCAAATGTTTTACTGAGAAGCAAATGTCCACTCTTTACAGGTTGCGCTGAAACAATGGTTGTATCAGAACATGGACGCAGTTGTATCAATGTATGAGGATCGATTTGACCTGTGCACCCTTCAGAGTCAGCTCATCGAGGAACCTAGCAAGGGTGAATCCGAGAAGTTTAGTTGGTGGAAGAAGCTTAGCCTGACAAAATCTGGACCTGCATCATCTCCTTTACGTATTTCTGTGATGAGCTACATTTGCATTCCCGTTAAGCGGACCAAGGAATTAAGGGTCCTGACAGGGTGGTATGCTTCATCTCTTCTACCTGCGCGTCTGCTCTAATTGAAAGTACACACTTCTGTTTCGTCCATCTGGACATTGCATCTCACTATAGCTTAGTGTTTCCTTTAAAGGGTATGTGCAGAAATTTCTGTGCAATACTATCACGCTTAGTAGGAAATCCAGGAATTCAGAACCTTCACCCGATTATTCACTGGCATGATTTTTTCCTTCTGTGTTTTTTAATAAGTATTATCCATGATTACAATTTGTTCCTTGTTGCAGGAGGTATTACTTCAGTCTATACCTTGAATTGGCTGATATCACAATGCCGTTGATACAAACCCTTGTCGCCAAAGTTAGTGATGCCATCTCGTTCTTTCTGGTTTGCTTGATTGGGCGATCATTAGGACTAATCTACACGGGCATAAGGCAGTCTCTCCGATGGAAGTAAGATATACTGAGTGCTACTTGTTTTTTCTTGTTCAGTAACAACTTCCCATCTCATTTTCTCTTGTTGTTTCTTCATAATATTATAATATATATGGAGGACATTTGTGTATGTGACTACTGAAACCCCCATTTTAGTGGCTGTGACAGAAGTAGGATATACTGAGTCCAGTTATTGTTGTTCAGTTAACTTTGCATCTCATTCTTTTCATTGTTTCCTAATGATATTAATGTATATGTGGAGAACCTTTATGTATGTGAACTTGTTGAGTGAAACCTCCATTTTTTTGGCCTTGACATCTTGGTTATTTTGACCAAGGGTTTTTAAGACAATTTCTCAAATCTTACTAATAATCATCCTGATTCTGAGGCAGTTCTGACCGGAAGGCTCTTCGACAAATGGAAGTATTAATAATTGATTAATAAAATTCAGTTCCTTCGTCTAATCATGATCTTGATTTTAAAAGAACCTACTAAAAAGATCATACTACTATAGAACCCCTTTTGACCAGAAAGTTATGCTCTTAAGAATCGAAGGATAATGTTTTATAACAGGAAGGTGTAGTGAATTGATAATTGGTCTCCCACGTTATTGATTCGTGCATTATAATCCATGCTTGTATGCATGGTTGAAAGGAACTTTATAGGCATAAGCTTTAAGAATGACAACCATGTTTTGGGTGTGATGCTAATACTGGGTGAATGACAACTATAACATCACTGCAATCCCTCTCATGTAGTTGGTATTGGACGAACACTTGTCTACTCTCTCGCTCAATATTTCCATATATCCTCCTTTGCTCAAATTTCCCATATATGTTTATGTGCATATATTCTTCTTCTCCCATGCATTATTTAATTTTTCGGAGTTAAGTGACTTGGTAGCAAACATTGTTGAAAATGATAGGGGCCTAGGTGGATTCTACTTTTTAAAAAATTGAAAAAGCAAAAGTAAATTTTAGAGGATCATCTTGTGCCCTACCATCTTTACAAGACAATATCTTTTGCTAAGAAACTTCTTTTAATACTCTAACCAATTCATAGTGTCCTACTTTTCTAATAAAGCAAGACCTCCCACTTAAAACTTTACTAGTTACTGTAGTTAATCATTAGGGGGAGGAGAACTTATGAGAAAACTTAAGGTGATCAAATTAGGATCAACTATTCATAATTTGAACATGCTACAATCGCCTAGACCCATCCTTTGATTCCTTAATTTTCATATGTCCTTGGGTCTGCAATAGGGTCATTATCACATGACTAACTTATGTTTAATTCACAATAAATCACAACGTCCAAATTTGTGTTGCTGTAAGTCTGTAACTAGTGATTCTAATTTCCATTGATTAGGGAGTTGATGCTCCCTCATGATTTGCAACTTGTTTTGTTTAGAGAAAATTTATTTTTTATGGGACTCGATGCAATCTGAATATTAGGTGAACAAAATATTGCAACCAACTGCATACTATCACCAACTTCACAATCTCCTGCATTTTCTGAAACTCTCTATTGGGTGGATCCCCCATTCTTTCTACATGCAAGCAAGCATCAACTTTTCAAAAAAATACCATCAATTAATAACTCAAAGTTGGTTTAGCGCAAGTAATTAACTTACAGTGCCGTTGTGACACACCTTTTCATCTTGAAAGGGTAAGATGATACTTTTGGTTTATTAAAGGTTTTACAAAATCAACTAATTGCTCTTCTCCCCTTGTCACCATCTCATTTTTATGGGTTGTGAAATGTAGATTGCAGGGAAGGTTTCGTGCAAAATATATATATATATATATATATAGGTAGCTCATGTTGATTATCTATTTCTCTCTCTTTCATGTTGAAGGTGCATTTCTAACTAGTAGTATATTATGGAAGTTCATTTCCTTTTGCATATTCAAAACAGAAGAATGAGTGGTCAGTGGTGTATATAGAACAAATACTGAACCACCTTTCATGGGTGGGCTTTTTTCCTTGCCTTTTCCTGCTAGAGAAACTAAGATGCTCCTGTTGCAAAGAAAAGATCCGGGGTATTTCCAGCTTAATCCCTTTATTGAATGGACATGTAATCCTTGTGAAAGACTGAGAAATAGGTTAACTTACAGTTTGAATGAAACTTCTGCATACCATCTTAGTATGTATAATTGGAGTGGACGTAGTTACTCGATCCATATCCACAGGACTGACATAATTTTATGCCGTAAAACGTATGTTGCCTGAAAAGGCTAAATTGTTCTTTCTGGTTGAAAATGACTTGGACATATGCAGTCGAGTTAATTTGTTGATAAATGTGTAGAGTATAATTGATGGAAGGCCTGAATACTATGCAGAATGAGTTGTCGAATGTCCACACCATTGAAGTGAGCGATACTATACTGAAAAATATGCTCACAAACTCTTGGATTTCACCTTCAAGATAGTAGAACTTTCACTTATCCTAATAATGTAGAAACCCTGAGATATGATCTGCAAACAGCTTGTCCTTGGAGGCGCTTCACTTGAGGTTTTGATATATTCTAGAATATAACTTAGCTTGGATTGATTTGGGTCTGTGGGCAGTCGTAGTTGTGGTTTTGCTGCTTGCCTACCATGTGTGGTCTTGATATATTCTAAAATAAAACCTACTCAATTTGATTTGGGTCCATATGTAGTTGTAATTGAGGTTCTTCTAGACCGACTCTTGTTTTCTTGCAGTTTTGAGTGGTGTATCAAACCACACAGTTCACTTTCAAATATCAAGAGACGAGCTATTTGAAAACAGAACTTCTAGTTCTAGCACGCCAAAATGACCAATGAAACATGAATGTTCTGCTTTTGGATCAGTATTGCCTTTTCTTTGACAAAGTTACATCACGAAGTTTTGAAGATAAATTTATGTATAAACTCAAAGAATTTATTTTACTAAATAAATAAATATATATTCCTACCCCACCCAAAAATAAATAAATAAATAAATAAATATACATATAGGCTGGTGTTCAAATGAAAATTTAAGTAATCTAGAAACCGTGAGAACCACTATGATTATAGTCTATATTTTTATGATCCATCAAAATCAACTATGCTCCATAAATATCAACTATGATCCATAAAAATGATTTTATTGATTCATAGTGGTTCTCACGGTTTCTAGATTATTTAGATTCTCATTTGGGTAAGCTAACCCACATATATATATATATATATATATATATATATATATATGAGAAAAGAAGAGAACAAATAAACCTGGACCTTGATATAACCATTATTATGTGATTTATGGGGAGCCAAACTTGGGAAGATGAGACAGCAATCGCATAGACAAATAAGAAATAAAGTGGACATAATCATAGAGTTGTGGGTGAGATATCAAGCAAATCATTTCCAAATAATTGTCTAGTGTGTCATAATAATGGTGGGTTGTCTTCCTTCTCCCAAGCTATCATTGCCCAATTATCGATGATAAGGTATACATAAGATATTTGAGTCCTTTCTGTTGCTATAATATTAAGATTATGAATGAAATTGAGGCATTACGTGGGAATCCTTTTTACATGCTATGTTTAGGATGAAAGATCTGTGAACCATAATTGGCTCTTGTCCACTTCCTTATCTAAGATTCTAAGCTTCCTGTTATAAAGAACAATGGTTGAGAGTTGAGACCAATTAGGCTGATGGGCTATGGTGATTTGATGCTGATAATGAAGCCTTGATAAGTTATGACATATTGTTGGAAGCAAATTCAGACAGGTGTGTAAAAATTAAAAACTGCCGACATCCATTATTACGTTTTTGATTCTATTGATTTGTCCGGCAAAATGAATATGATACTCTTACTTCATACTGATATTGAGTCATTAAAGTTGAGTGCTGTGGCCAAAAAGCTTGGCGCACAGGCCAAATATTGTCTTAACTTACTGTGATTTATATTGCTTGACCCCAAAAAGGATGTAAGAATCCTAATAAATCAAGATTCCTGTATATAATTGGTGGGAACCTACGACAGATGAAATAAATAATAGACCTGTTTTTATCTGTTCTTTCTTAAAAAAAATCTTTGATGGCTTACCCTTCATACTAATTTGTCATTTTTTCCTTCATAACAGTCATTGTGCGGGTGTTTTGTAGTATGTCTCTATATACCATATTCTTTATACATGCATGTACATGTCGCTGCAAAAATGTTTGCGGTGTTAATTAGCAGAGCAACCCTTGCAGCTAATGTACAAGTAAGGTTATATTCTTGTGAGTTATAATGTACCTGTTAGTAAGCAGAGCATTCCTTACATCCAATGTGCAAGTAGGGTTGCAGGTGCTGGGAATTGTTGTGAGACATGCTAGTATACATTTCGTTTTAATATTAGCTTAGATATATTCTATGAAATCATGCTAGAATTGGATGATACATGCATGCAAAGTCTGTTTGTTCGGATAAGCTCGCATAAATTAAACTTTTTCACCGCAATTGTGGGAGGCTTGTTCGATGGAGCTTCCAGCCTTCCACATATGTGTGTATACACCTGTCATGAAGGGGTATGTGTGTCTTGAAGCAACGTAAGGATAAATTGTAGTTATAAAAGCTTGATGACGCCCATGAATGTCTTGTTAGTCAAAAACTGTAGTCAGCCTAACATTATGAGAACGAAGACTTAACATAACCACATGCAAAGGATTGTTATGGAGGCCAAAATTGTTGGTATTAAATTAATAGTACTATAGGATTGAGTTTGCTGACCAAATATATATTGTTAGGAAACAGGTAGGTCCCTCTGTGTTTGAAATAATCACTGAAATTGCGCCTTAAAATGGGCTCTTTTGACTATTCAGCCGCATTAGACATCTTAGAACAATATTAGTACAAATATAGGTCGACTTTTTTGGGTTGCTTAAGCTAAGGCTTTACGCAAAACCATTTGTGGCAGCGCATGTTACCGGGTGTTAAGTGTGGAAAGAACACGAGGAAGATGGGGGATGTTGTAGGAAGTTAATCACACTGATTATATGCTTTTGGAAATGTTTCGGTTGCTAAAACCTGATTCCTTAGAAATTATTCTATCTCTTTGCACCAAATGGGGAATTAGATTTCTTCCTTCAGTCAGAAAGAGAAGATAAGGTGTCCAAGTAGATGATTGTCCTCCTGAGCTCAACTTGGTTAGTATATATCTCTAGGTAAAAGATCTTTAATTGCCTGGTATCTAAATTCCCATATTATTTTTATCCTAAGCATGGCAAATTGTATTTAAAGAAACTCGTGAAAATGAAAGATCAATATGATAGGCGTGTGGGTAGGTAATGTTCCTACTAAAGAGAAATTGTCCCCGATCTGAAAAAAGGACTTCACTGAAAATGAAGGAAAGTTTCAAGAGGACTGTTTCACCACTATACTGATAAGTTTTGCATAATTGTCCTCTCAAAAGCTCACCAGTAGCTTCGGCTTCATCTATTGCTCGTCATGGATCAAGTTGAGCTCCATTAATTATAAACATGCTTAGATTGAGAGTAAAGTTTGAACTTTGCTGATCTATATGTGAAGGAACTGATTCTAGTTCAAACTTATAATAAGAAAAGAGTTTCTTTTAGGTTGGAGGAGGTCTGAGCATATGATCTGGAGTTGTATCATTGACAATCCCACTATTTGGGAGATAGAAAAGTACACACTGCTCTGAAAATTCATTTTTTTACATTCATTTCAGGTATTTTACCCACTTAAACAATGCAACAGCCATATCATATGGGTTTCAGTATATGATTATGATATTTGAGTGCTTACCTCAGTTTGTTGACATTTTGGTTCAGACTTTTGTAGGGGCATGCATTGTATTGTTAATTACTGCTCACCCAATAAAAAACAACCATTAAGAAACATGGGCTGTCTGTCTTAACTTGGAAATGTTTGAAAATCATTCCTCATCTTTGGGTGTTTTAAACAAATTATATTACTTTAATCACCATCCATAAGATCTGAATATATATTTGAATGTCCACTCCCGTTGACAATTTAAACCCTAATTTTGTTTATTTTTTGGAACCATTCAGACCATCATCACATGAGGGGTGGGTTTATTTTGCTGTCTGTCTGTATTCAAAACTGAAACATATGTAAGCAAGTTATTTTTTTCTCTTTGTTCTTTTTTAATGGTCTCATCCCTTTGCATTTTTCTTGACATGACATTATAGGTGGTTAATTTTCATCAAGACGCGTGTTTGTAGAAGAAATAAAATCGAGTTTTTTGGTTTTACATGTCTAGGTGATCTGCATGCATTGATCCAGAAGTAGAATGGATTAGGGACGGATCGGTGCCTGTGATTTGATGGGTTTGTCTTGTAAATTGGTGTTGAGTTTAAGTTCCACTGCATATTAACATGTTAGAACCTGTTGATTTATCCTTGGAAGTGTTTGGGATCTAGTCAATTATTTGTAAATTGAAATTAATGGTGTTAGCTACCTTGCTGAACATGTTTCTTGTTTAACCAAGATATTAACATGTCATATTGAATTTTGTCATCCATAACATGTTATCTGTATGTCCTTGGAGTCAAGTCCATGTCAAGTTAGTACTAGAAATCGCCATTTCAGCGATGTGGCATTTCAACTTGATCTGGTATCAAAGTTGTCGAGGTGATGTTATCACTGCGCGTACATGTCAAGTTAATATGTTGAATTCGGTTGAATCGAAAGCTAACCAAGTGATGACCGAATGGTTTGATTTAGATAAAGTTTGTAGGTGAAATGAAATGCCCAGATTCTTGCGAGTGAGTCATATATGTGAAGCTGGGCGGGCTCATAATTTGTTTTTTCTTCAGAAATGGTTGGTTGTTTCGGGAAATGCATAGGTAAAAAAGAAGTGTATGAAAAGCTTGATGTTGATGAATGATGATGATGATGAGCCACTCATTAAAAGGAGGAGGAGAATTTTTACAGAGCTGGCCTTTTACTTCTTTCTCTCTCCCTCTCTCTCTCTCTCTCTCTCTCTCTCTCTCTCTCTCTCTCTCTCTCTCTCTCCAAAGCTTGCTTTGTTATAAAGCTTTGTTATGTCCTTGTATGTAATATCACATTGTGGTGGGTACCCATGTATCACCCTTCATGGG
>JAOTQG010128876.1:0-20446 GCA_025631175.1 Iris virginica
CCAGCAGCCCCCTTTCTCTCCTAATCATTGTGCCCCACACTCTCTCTCTCTCTTTTTTAAATTGTGTTCCTATCATTCTGTAATTATTGTGTTGGAAAATTACTATTCACCAGGGTGGGTCCTACTTCCCAAAATTATACTATAGATTTACACTTATTAAGGATTAATATATATTGACAAATTCATCATTATTAAATAATATCTCTTTATTGATAGTAAAAAGGTAAATGTAATTAATGGTCATGAATAATTGAGAGAATAGGAGGATAAATTAGAAAAATATCGATTAAAAAAACTTAGAAATCCTAAAAGATTAACTATTGTTGGACAAGTTTTAATTTATAAAAGATCCTCTATTACGGAACGGAGGGAGTAGCAACAACCATTCACAAAATCAAAGGCTCAATAAGTTGAGACTTCGCCCAAAATTCTTAGATTGCCACGATCAAACAAATCCAGAAGAGTGCCAGCTCAGCTCATAATTCAACTAGTACCATTCACAAAATCAAAGCTCCAAAAAAAAAAAAAAAAGGTCCAGAGACTGCAGCATTCACAGACTCCACACCCAAAACCAACAAGCAAGAGAAAGTCCAACATGAGCCAAGAAATGACATCAAATACAATGATTTCCACAATTCAAAGATTGCAAATTACAGAGTATATTTTGGGCTAGAAGTTAGAAGAGACCGATATCTCTAAAGAAATTGCTCTATGAAAAAATCACATCACTGAATACGTTCTTCCTCAAACCTGTAGCTATCTAGAACAGGAAGGGTTTTGAAGAAAACAACCGCCATTAGTAAGGTATGAAAATCTACAGCTAAGCATAAATCCTAAATGCAGAAAATAAAGATAAAAAATGTTTATGAAAAGCCTTGATGTCAATGATATGTGAGAATTTCTACATCTTCTGGGTTTTCTTTGGCTGTAAATATGCGGCTAAACTGGCTGTTCTCTTTTTAGCAAATGCTTTGGTTCTGCTCTCTGATTCCTCGTCGTCGCTGCTTTCACCCCAACTTTCATCTTTTGTGGATAGTGCAAATTCCTTGGCACTTTGGGCAACCCTCCTTTTTTCAGCATCTAACTTGGCTCGTAATTTTCTTTCAACTGGGTCATTTGACAATACAACTTTGGAATACTGGCGTGGAACTGCTGCACCAATTCCAAGTCTGCAAGATCCCAAAAGAATTAGACAAATGCTTACATTCCAAAATATTGGCAGGGTTGATTCAATACTTACCTTGCCGGTCGAGGTTCCAACACTACTCCAACTGATTCATTCCCCATGGTCTTCGTCATGCTACTTACCCATTTCTCAGCCTGCATATAAGAAAGTATAAAGCCCAAAACAGGCGAACAAATTAAATCCAATATGAAAATTACTGTCAAGTACCGAATAAATTTTAAAAGAAAAACAAAATTCTAGAGGTCACTTAAGAGCCGTAAGATCCTAGTATAAGTTAAGGAAGTAGACTACATAAATCAAATAGTATCTCTACGATAATCAAGATTCATCGAAGTCCAACCTCGGAGTTAGTATAGTAAATGCATAATCCGCATCTGAATGTGGTTATTTAGTTTTTTTATTACATAAATCACTTTTAAGACATGAAAGATGTCAATGAATGTGGTTATTTAGTTTTTTTATTACATAAATCACTTTTAAGACATGAAAGATGTGAATGAATGTGGCCTCAATGTGACCTTGCCTTGGATCGTTTTGAACGTCGGGAGATGATTCACATAGCCTGAACCCAATTTATTGGAACTAAGACCAGTGTGTTTGACATGAAGAACTAACACGCACATATATATGACACTAAAAACTTACATGACCGGACGAATGAAAATCACTCTCTCAATGAAGCCCAAGTGCCCAACCCAACAACAACCATCATGATGACTAATTCCGATCAACATCTTTCTAATAATTCTTTCCCCTTCTCCTCCCCTCCCCTACCTCTACACAACCTTACTCCTCAGATATCATCCCACCCCTTCCTCCTTCATCGTTTCCTCCATCATCTATAACTCGGACACACGCTCATCCTATGGAAATCAGCGCTATCGCTGTTGACCTTCCCTCCACCTCGTGCAACCAACCTGCAGCAACTTCTATTGCCCAGCCTCAAACCTAATCCTCGTCCAATCCTGCACATACACCAACCACCATTTCATCTCCTTCAGCTTCCTCAGCGTCTTATAAAGACAAACTCAGCAGAGTACTAAACATGTGTACTTTGCTTCCTGGTATTTTACAAAGAGGGAGGATAACCACCCAGATAATGAGACGGACGATGCCACCTCATAACCCCTACCTACGGTTACTTTCACTCAGGACGAATCGCTGGCGAACCTATGCCTTGGGCGTAGGGTCAATTGACCCCTTTTTTGGTTCATGAAGAGTACTCACTATAGATGATCTTTTAGAGTTGTGCAAACATATTAAGAAATAATACATTTTGACAAATGCAATTAAAGATCACGGGTAGTTGAGAGAATATGAGGGAATTAAAAAAATAGAGGTAAAAACAGCCTTAAAATCCTAGATTGAGTAATATTTAGGAACAAATTTTCTTTACAAAAAGGTCATCTATTGTGAAACATAGGAAGTAATTTCTAGTAATGTTAATTTTACAACTAAAATTTAAAGTTAGACATTTGACCTCTTGCTCATCCAAAACAAATACTTTGTACTATCTCCCTCCCAAGAGAATTATTCTCATTTTACTAGTTTTAGTCAATTAAAATCAACCTTGATCAAATCTTTATAAAAATCTACTTCAAAATATGATATTCTAATAGCAATTAGTAATCGTTTAACTAGTAATATTTCAATAACTATTTTAATAATTTCATAATATTAATTCAATTTTATAAATATTTGGTCAAAACTATAAAGAGGGAGTATTTAATTTGAAGTTTCAAATTTAGGATCCATTCAAAAGACAAAGATCTTTTTGGAGCAAAACAACTACTATCCATTATCCACAGATTCCTTAATTCTACCTTATTTTTTGATTATTTGTAATCACAAATTCCTACATTTAATAAGGTAAAATAGTTTATCTAAAAATATAGGCCAATTAATATGGTTTAGACATATATAGTAAACATTTCTTTTAGCAGATAGAAAGCTAGTCATCCACATTATGTTTTGTTGAGTGTTGGACTCATTTCTAATAAAGATAATTTATAATTTCTATGTGATCCACACGAGATATAGAATCATAAAAGAGGGGAACTACGGGGTGGCTCAGTAGTAGAGCCGAACTTTACAATATGTAAGTTCTCAGGTTCGATCTCTTCCCATGCCCCCATGGGCCCAAAAAAAAAAAATGGAATCATAAAAGAAAATACATTATAATATTTAATTTAAACTTTTTAAAATAAAATACACAAAAATAAAATAGTGTGCACTTTGTCCGAAGTTGAATGAGTATTTAGTTTTTAGCTCAACAAAATTTTATAGTTGAAATTTTTTTATCCCTTTAACAAAATTCTAGGATTCGCATCTGGGACGAATTGCATCAGCTCTGTTTACCTTTGGACTAAAACTCTCATCGTAAAACTCATAGGCGTGGCTCACTTCCTTCTTCAATCTAGAAAATACCTCATCGATCTCTGTAAATTAATGAACCCATTAAAATGACGGACCTGGGTCATCAAAGCTATATAGCCCTATTCTCAAACCCAGAAGGTTAGGTTATGGCACTTGAGGGCGGCCCTTGGTTCATTGACGTAGAATTTCCCTATGTATAGGGTTGGAGCGCTAAATTAGTTACTCCCTCCAGTTTACAATAGTAGCTTTTTTAGACTAAATTACAAAAACCAAGATTTGCATCGAGTATTTTCTTGTCTTCCATTTTTGCCCTTCAATTAACTATTCACATCTGATATCTCCTTAAATTCTTCCCTCATTAATCTTCTCCTCAAAATCTAATTTCACTATTCCAGCCAAAATAAAAATGTCTAAATCCATGTGACCCTAAATCATCCAGTAGAAAATAATATGAGGTAAAAATTTATCCATAGGAGTGATAGGTTTTGAAGAATGGGATCATCCCCTCTACGTTCTTAACCTGTTACTAATGGATCTGCATAGAAAACGAGTGTTATATGGCATGGTGAGAAGAATTTCCCTGCATTCTAAAGCTGCTTGGTGAGAAAAGAATTGTCATACAACCTGATGGCACTTCTACTGTCACGCAGCCTATTGTAACAGCCTATTGTTCGAAAATCAATCTGTGAAATCGACCTAAATATCGAATATGTAAGCTCGCCGATGAATAGTTGCACAATCAAAATGACTGAACTGGGATTTTTCATTGATTTCAATAGAAATGTGTTGAGTTCGGATTTTGATTCATATGTTCATGAAGCAACTCCTAATAGTGATTCCAACAATCACCTCACCGATCTCTGCAAATTAATGAACCCCCGAACTTGGGTCGTCGGAGCTGTATAGCCCTATTATCAAACCCAAAAGGTTAGGTTATGGGCCTATGGCACTTGAGGGCGGCCCTTGGTTCATTGACGTAGAATTGCTCTCTGTTTAGCATTGTAGAGCTAAATTAGCCTACTCCCTCCGGTTTACAAAAGTAGGGTTTTTAGACTAAATTACAAAAACCAAGATTTGCATCAAGTATTTCCTATTCTTTCATTTTTGTCCTTCAATTAACTATTCACATCCGATGTCTCCTCAAATTCTTCCCTCAATAATCTTCTCCTCAAAATTTGATTCCATTATTTCAGCCAAAATAAAAATGTCCCAATCCATGTAACCCTAAATCAACCTATAGAAAATAATGAGAGGTAAAAATTTACCAATAGGAGTGATAGGTTTTGAAGAACGGGATCATCCCTCTACATGCTTATACTAATGGATCTGCATAGAAAACGAGTGTTATATGGCACGAAGAGAAAAGAATTTCTATACAACATTCTAACGCTGCTTGGTGAGAGAACAATTTCTCTACAACCTCATGGCTTCTATTGTCACGCAGCCTATTGTTCGAAAACCACTATGTGAAATCGACCTAAATATCGATTATGTAAGCTCGCCCATGAATCGCTGCACAATCGAAATGACTAAACCAGGATTTTCAATTGATTTCAATAGAAATGTGTTGAGTTCGGATTTTGATTCATATGTCCACCTAATAGTGATTCCAACAATCATCAAGCTCCAACTTTTGATTTTTACTTGATGATATTTCAATCAGTTTGGGTATGCATTGCAGTTGCAGAGTTGTGTATTGGCGATTGGGTTCTTTTAATTTTTACTTGATGATATTTCAATCAGTGAAAATGTCATCCTCATCTGTAAAAGAAAAGAAGGAAAACAATTCCTATCAAGCAAAACATATTGTTCAACGCCTATGAACCACGTTTTTGCAGCATGAACTTCGGCCGGTTGTTTTTGTAATGAACAAATATTTCCAAGAACTCACAATCACAAATGTCCCAAAATTCCAAGACTTCTGTCAGGCAATGGTGACGGGTTTGATCATAGGCAATGATCGTTTTGAACCACGGAGGAGTTTTCGGCTCTCTACATATGGAGGGACGATATTGCTTTCGGTCCTTGAAGCGCTACATCCTTCTGTGTTCGCGCCCCATCGCTGAGAGCCCGTGCCGTAGCGCCATTGCGTCGTCTGCAGCGCTATAGCGCTTCATACAGTCCATTACAACAGTCCATATGCTTTGAACTCCTATGATATGTTATGTGCACAAAATCACTTTCTTGCGAAAGAACATTGAAGTGGTTTAGTATGCGGAGTTCATTACGGTTTTTATATATGAGGCATCAAATGACCAAGTCGAATTCTATTGATTAAAAGTGAAGGGTACACATAGAAAGGGACGATGGTGCAGTCTATCTTCTTCTTTCCTCGAAACAAAATCTTCCGATAATTTCAACTCTCAGGTCTGGTTTTTCACCAATCTCTATGGTTCGTTGAGAACAGTTTCATACAAAAAGGACCACTGAAACAAGTTACAGGACCTCGTACATTGTGCGGAAATGCTTACTAGACCACAGAAACAGAGGACACAACTCAACTCCCTTACCCACCAACTAAAACAGCAAGATTAGTGATGCAGCATGAACAAGTGACCCCATGAGCGTATGCATGAACAAGTGACCCCATGAGCGTATGGTTGGATCCTTAAACCACAAAATGAACTTAATGTTCATGCTAAGTAGGAATGCTCTCACAAGTTCTTTGATAGTAAAAAGGTTTTCCTAGACATGTGCCGTTTCAGTACTTTAGTTAATAACCATCCGCAAATTTTCCACAAAAGATGGTCCTTATTACTACTGGTGCATCAAAAGACACATTGCTTGACATGATAACCATCAAGCAAACAATATTTATTGAACCTTGGCAAACAATATCAAAATAAGACCTATATATATTGAAGGAAGTATATCGGTTGGACCAAAATAAAAATCTAAATTGCAAATAGAAAAACGTAAATCATTGTTCTAGCAACCGCTCCAGCTAATTAGTGACAAAATTCTCATCCAAGCATATCCATAACCAAAATATTTCATCAAAATTCTCATCTAAGCATATCAATAATGTTTCAGAGACTTGTTCGTCAAAAAAGTTTTCGCCTTCGCCGCAAAAACCGTAGCTAAATGGAAATAAAAACTTACGTTAAATCTGATTTTAGAGGGTGGTGTTACGTCTCAATACTCCTGACTTCAGAAGTCTAAACAATGAAGTTTTGCTAACATTTACAGCACGTCATAGACTCCAAAGTTGTTCGTTGTTGTAAAGGAAGCTCGCGGATTTGATTAAGATCGACTTGAATCTTTTTTCGACCACAATTCTTTGTTTTATTTGGGATACATCCACGATTCCACTAGATGCATTCTCTTTGGAGCTTTTCCAGATACTGTTGAAATACAAACAGAGAATTTCTCCCCCACTGCCCTCGTCGTGTATCGATTAAGTCTTCCATTAACACTTTATTGTATATTGGAAGGCATCCATCATTGTTGAGTTCCTTCTTTCTCATCTTGGATTTCTCTTCTCCACCAACATCTAGCCTATCTAGATAATCGCAAGATTCACCCCCACCCTCCCCCTAAGCGCCACCACAACGAATTAGTAAAGATATTTAAAGGAATTCAAATTGAATCACGATAAAGTAGAAAGCAAAAAACATTAAGTAATGTACGTCTGTCCGTTTTTGTATGTTTTAAGTGATCCTTACTTATTTAGGGTCAATTTGATGCATATATGACACTTGTCAGGTGCACTAATGGTTTAGTTGTTTCAATCCTGTTGTACGTCCGGTCCTTCAAAGTGATGAGTGAAATGCAAGTGGTTGCTATTTGTGTTCTTACTTTTCCTTGTTTATACATAGTTGTAGGATGATGTATAATTAGAGTTAACTTGCTGCTCAAACTTAAACAGAACGGAACCTAGTGCGTAGCTACTTTAATCTGTGGTGGGAAGATGCTGTTAATGGTGTGTATATATATAAAGATAGGGGCGCGCTCCAATAAAAACCTAAATATCACAGTAGCGAAATTTTTTAGGGTGTTCGGGAAATCATCGACACAATGTTCGGGAATTCACGAACACTAGCGAAAATTTTTACCGAAAATTCAACGATCAAGACTGGTTCATATGGTTCCTACGATATTTAGGTTATTATTTGGGCAGCTACTTATACAGATATATATATATATATATATATGAACGTCAAGTATGATCTGCGAAAATATGCTAATAATGAAAAGAAAAAAAATACATACATATTAATCTCGTGAATTAGGGGATATAGATGTAGATCAAAAGTTGGAGCTTGATTGTTGGAATCACTATTAGGAGTTGTTTCATGAACATATGAATCAAAAGAACTTAACACATTTCTATTGAAATCAATGGAAAATCCGTTCGGCCATTTCGATTGTGCATTTATTCATCGGCGAGCTTACATATTCGATATTTAGGTCGATTTCACATAGTGGTTTTCGAACATTAGGCCGCATGACGGTAGAAGCCATCAGGTTGTATGAAAATTATTTTCTCACCACGTAGCTTTAGAATGTTGTATGGAAATTCTTTTCTCGCCATGCCACATAACACTCGTTTTCTATGCAGATCCATTAGTGACAGTACACTGCTTAAGAATGTAGAGGGGATGATCCCATTCTTCAAAAGCTATCATTCCTATTGGTAAGTTTTTACCTCTCATTATTTTCAATTGGTTGATTTAGGGTCACATGGATTGAGACATTTTTATTACAGTTGAAATAGTAGAATAAGATTTTGAGGAGAAGATTAATGAGGGAAGAATTTGAGGAGATGTCAGATGTGAATAGTTAATTTAAGGGCAAAAATGGAAGACTAGAAAATACTTGATGCAAATCTTTTTGTAAGGGTCATATCACGAGTCTAATATATCTCAATACGGTAGTATCACTCATATCATTCATATCACTTATATCTCTAATATCACACCCTAATATCATTCAATATCACATATCAATATCAAACATTTTTTATCTACTGCCGTATACCTATACACTCACAAATCAATTCAAACCTTTTACATCACATTCTCACTCCCTTTTTCTCAATTCTCTCCTCACATTTACACCTTTTACATCAAATTTTCTCTACTCGCATCACATTCAAATATTTCGCATCATAGGAGCAATTTAGTCTATTTTTTCATAAACCCACATCATCTCATATTCATATTGAAAACAGTATCATATCATTCGATATCACCGTATAGTACTCGTGATCGGATCCTAGTTTAGTCTAAAAAAAACTACTATTGTGAACTGAATGGAGTGCTTAACCAGTATCCATTTGAATCCCCCTTTCTAGGGTTATGAACTAGTTGACGTGTCACTTACTACCAAATACTCAGTCGCATGTAAGCAGACTCCTGCCGAAAACACCTCAAGCACATGCCCCGGCAAAGCTAATCCTACAAGCTACCTCTGTTAATAAACAGACGAACTCTAATCATCACATCAGCTTAAACCTCAATGTAAATCCTCCCCCTCACGCAACTCATGTTCACTCGCTCGATGGCTCACCCCAACAACAACCAACCCACCTTTCCCCCTCAACACCTCAGTATCATTAACACCTTACCCTCAACACATGATCCCACTCCCTCCCATGTGACTAATATACTCACCCCCTCCATAACCGTGAGAACTCTCCGGAGCTTCCCTATCTGCCAGGGTTCGAGTTTCCTGCCCAATGTATGTTCGTCCATGTTGCATCCCCGCCTACCACCACCCCGCAAGCACACCAACCACCTCCAAACACCACTTTATACCTAGCACACATGACTCGTCGAAACGAAGCAGTCCACGAGAGCGACATGATATATCGCTTCCAGTTCCAGCACGACACCCCACACTTGTATAACTTCTCAACATCGACATACATCAAAAACGTGACCCCATCGTGGCAGGGGTGGAACAAATCTACAAAATAAAGCTGCAGTTGGAACAAAGCGGAAGACAGAATCCAGCTCCGACTCATCTTCCAAGAGCTCACAGAACCCCGTGGCTATTCGCACATGATTTCACGGCTGAAGGACCACCACATTCCTTTGTGGATATTAAATTTCATCTTGGAATGTAAATAGGATGGATTTTCTCATTAAGTTAATCTGCTGGTCAATCAAAACAAACCGATGTTTTAATTCTGCTGGCCACTCGCACTTATACTGAAAATGTTCCTAGAGCCATCGGTCAACTCCCGCTTGTTCGCATGCAATAGAACCATCCTTTGGCACTCCAGGAGGTATTCGGGTTTCGTGGAACAATGCTGCCGTTTCATTGATCAAGATGCGACGGTTGCTCCGCATCATATTCACATGGAAGCTACTCTAACGTGCAAGAACCAGCCTCTCAGCATCTTGGCAGTTTATAATCCCCCGCAACTTCCACGTCAACATCAGGTATGGTAACAACTTTCTTAATTTTTCTGTGCATGCATGGATTTTACTAGGTATTTTAGTAATGTTTTAAATGCTTCCGAGAAGCTTGGTGGGGGTCCCTATCGGACCAATCAAGCTTCAGCCATGAAACAATTCGCTGCAATCTAATTCTTTAAATGACCTAAGCATCTCTGGTCCAACTTTTACCTGGAAAAAATCTTTAACTGGGCTAGCCAATATTAGAGAACGCTTACATCGTGGTATAGCAAAACACCTTTTTTTTTATCAATTCCCCATGGCTAAAGTGATCCATTTATCTTTTCTAGGTTCTGATCATCGACCTATTTCATTAGACTTACATCCATTGATTGTCAAACTTAGTACTCCCTCCGTCCCCAAAAAAATAGTCTCATGTACCTTACACGCATTTACGGAAAGATCTATACATACTTGTGCCATATTTAAATTATACTAATATTGATCTTATTTTAAGAAATGAGACTATTATTTTGAGATGGAAAAAAAAGAAGAAAGTGGATATTTTTTAAAAATGGAGGAAGTAATAGGTTTATACAAAAATATGTGACCAGGCTTGGGCCACGCCTATAATGGGCTCATGGGCTTTCAAACATTTCCGTAAAGCCCAAGTTTTAGCCAACAAAACAAAAAAGGCAATGCTAAATATCGCCCCTAAATTTTTCACCCCTCCCAATTATGAAGAAAATGTCCTTGTTATTTATCGCCCCTAAAATTCACCCCAACCCCATGGTCATATAATCATGGTGATGTTGTAACTTTGACCATGCTGTTGCGCTGCACAAATCGCCGGCGAATTGTCCATTCAATTTCAGAGCTTGCTAGGTTTTTGAAGTATACCTCTGATAGAATTCAAGACATCAAGCTTCTCCATCTTGCATGTCTCACAGTGGACATTAATTTTAAGAAGGCAAATTAATTAGTCAATCAACTAACACAAAGTCTTTAATGATCTGCACACAGTACGGCTGTCCTTGTCTCATGCACTTTTCTTTTCTTCCACATTTGGTCAGGAGCAATTTGGCTCAAGTCTTCAAGAAATAAATGGCTGCTGGGTATTTTCATTCCCTGGTCCTTGTCTCATGCACTTTACTTTTCTTCCAAATTTGGTCAGAAACAAATTGGCTGAAGTCTTCAAGAAATAAGTGGCTGCTGGGTATTTCCATTCCCTAGTTAAGGATCGAAGGTGTCAAATATTTATCCCATCAAATTAAAAATGATCAAAATCAGTGAATAAGTGAGCCGTTAACAAAATTAATCACTTACTCTTCACTGTCAAACTCTTTTTAAGTCGTCTAGTCCACCTCAACCTCATGATTCAGTACCACAAACATGGCCTGCTTACCAGACGGGAAAAGACCAGGGACAGATGGACTCACGCCCCTCTTTTATCAAAAATATTGGCACATTGTCAGCCCAACAGTGATAAATTTGGTAAATAGCTTTTTCTATTCTGGCCATCTATAAAAATCTCTTAACAAAACTATCCTTGTTGTTATTCCCAAGCAAGACTCGCCTAGTTCAGTCTCACATTTTCGCCAAATTAGTGTCAACACCATTTATAAACTTATTTCTTCAATAATGGTCAACCGCACGATGCCAATTTTGTCAAGAATCATCTCTCCCTTTCAAAAAGCTTTTATCCCGAACTGCCTCATTCAAGATAATATTTCTTTAACACATGAAATGTTAAATCTAAACAAGGCGGGGTTGCTCTCATAAATGATCCTTCGAAGCCTACGACCAAGTTGAATGGCCATTTCTATCCACAATTTCAAAACGAGTGAAATTTCTGATAACTTGGATGGCGAACCGATATGGCTAGACATATTCTAATTGAGAAGCTCCATCTTAATGTCATGTTCTCCTGCTCGAATTATGACCTGTGTGTCTACATCCGCATTCACTACTAGTGAATGGATCCTTTTCTCCTCCTTTCAACCCAAGTCGTGGAATTTGCCAAGGACACCCTTTATCTTCCTACCTAGTTATTTTAGTTCTTGATACACTAATACACAGTTTTTTACACCATGCTCAAACCAAACAGTTGGTTCCTCTCATACCCGCTAGACATGCAAATTTCGATTCTAGCTTTTGCCAACGATTGCATGGTTTTTCATCGCAATAACCATCACATACTGCTACAAGCCAAACACATTTTTGATATGTTCTGTGCAGCATTTAGGCAATTCATTTACAAAAATCATCGGCTATTTTTTCAGCAAGTACAACCCCACAACAAAGACTTAATTCGCTCAATTTTCAATATACATAGTACAACAGGGCCAAGCAAATATTTTAGGTATTCCCCTTATTACTGGCCGTAATACTAGGGAAGTCTTCACTGCCCTTACAACCAAAGTGGACAATCGAATTAACACTTGGTATACTAAATTGCTTTCTAAAGCATGGCAATTGGTTATCATACAATCTATAGCCGCTTCTATTCCCTCATACCATATGGCGTCTTTCACTATACCCATACTTATCCTTCAACAACTCACCAAAAAGTATGAGAAACTATATTGGAGATGCAGACCCTCAAAGAGAAAAAATACCCACTGTTTTGTGGCAAACGATGGCCTATCCTAAAGATCTAGGTGGTTTAGGAATCAAAAACTCACTGTATAAAATCAGGCCTTTCAGCTTAAACAACTTTGGCATTTGCTGCGTGATCCAAACTCTTTGGGGGCTAGAACCCTCAAAGCCAAGTACTACCCTGCTCATTCTCTTCTTCAAGCCCACAACTTGCCTACAGCTTCTTGGGCATGGAAGGGAATTCATAAATGACTTTCTTTTTTCAAATGAAGCTTAGGCTGGTGTATAGGGGATGGATTATCAACCGTATTGTGGACTAATAAATGGTGTGGCGATATCTCATTATTCAATTTTATTGTGCGGCCTATCCCCGCATCATGGCTAACTAGCTCTATTCAATTTTACCATGCTAAAGGAATCTTCGGTTGGAACAGAGATTGGCTTTATCACTTCTTACCTTCTCATGTAAAGAACTTACGAATTCAAAATCAAGCATTTAATATGAAGCTTCTATGGAGACTCTCGACCAACCATCTTCTATTTGGGCCAGGATTATACAGGCTAAATACTATCCTGGCAGGACTCCACTTCAGGCTCAATACCATTCGAGTGCATCTTTGGCGTGGAAGGGCACACTTAAATTTTTGCAGGAATTCAAAAAGGATTTGGGCTGGTATATAGGGAATGGCCAGTCTGAGGTTTTGGCTTGATAAATGGGCAGCAAATGTTTCGCTTATTTACAATCTCAAAGTTCCCATTCCTCGAATCTGGCGAGATAAAACAGTGGAGTTATATAGAAATAAGGGAGTATATAACACAAATCGTGGTTCGCTTACCAATTTCCTTCCAGAAGATGTGATTTCCAAAATTATTGCGACTCCGTGGCCACTACAATCTAATGATCTATAGTTGATCACTCTAAGTGGATCCCCAGCAGATCTGGGAATTCTAACAACAATTGATCAAAGATACCTACAATGGGCTTCTTAGGGAACGTCAACCTTCGTAACAACCCTATCTCCCATGGAAATATTTTAGGAAGCTACCCTGCTTGCGAAAGGAGGCATTTTATTTAGGAAGAGTCAGTTGGACCGTTGCCTACGGGGGGATGTTCTTTCAAAACACTGAATTATTCCTTCAAGACAACACTCTCTGTCAACAACAAGGAAACTGTAAATTTGTCTCACTTACATGTTGAAACTGATTCCCTTGTGTGTTTCATTCCTTAACTAGGATCGACAGAACAATCCAGCCCAACTCGCACGCGTGGAGGACTGCTTCACGTTGTGTATACAGTTTACCACAGTATGGTTATCTTTTGTGTACCGAGAGGCGAATTCGGCTGCTGATCAACTGGTTAAGATGGCGATGGAGGCGGCTACCTCAGATTATGTATAGTATCAACCCCCAGTTTTACCTCAGATTATGTATATCATTAAACCCCAGTTTTCTATTCTCTGGTATGTTGTTTGATCAGCACCGAGGCACTAAATTCTGCCTCCTACTGACCTACTCTGTGTATAACTGTTATTATGTAATTATATCTAATCTTTATATGTGTGCAAAAAAAATACATAGGAAAGCAGAAATTTAAAATTAAAATATCAGACCAATGTCAGGAAAAAACCACTTGGTCACAGTCAATTTTCACAAATCACTTCCCTTGAAGAGTTTGAGGAGTCCTACAACTTTAATGGGCCCAAAACGTTAGGCTTTGAACTTTAGTAAGAGTCTAAGCAGAGTAAGCTTTCAGTAAGAGGAACAAACATACTCAATCTGCCCAGGAATCCTGTAAAAATTGTCTCATCCACATCAAATTGTCTAGCTTCTTTTTAAATGGGCACAAAAGAGGGAGGACGGGCAAGAGATATGTGGGAAGGCTTGACCGGGTACTTCCAATGGGAGTTAATCTGCCACCTCCAATCAGAGAGCCATGCTACCATTCCCGTCAATTCATTTCATACATTCTCCCACCAGATCCCATATTTCATTTAATTCAGAGGATCCATCATGCACCTAGGGGAGACCCAGGTGAGCGGAAGGAGGAGATCCAATGGTGCAGCCTGAAAGTGGGGCCAAGTGCTGCAACTCCATTACCTGACCAACCAGAATACTCTCACTTTCATGGACACTTTATCTGAGTGACAAGTGCTACAAGAGTGTGTGAAGGTCTCGCAACATATTTAACACCTCACGATTCTCCATACCATTACTGTTCTAAACTGCTTTCCCTACTTCACTCACTGCGGCTATTTAAGATTTGTATTCTTGGCTACTTTTTTAATATGCAGGCTCTTCATACAAAGAGTTTATAAAAAATGAAAAATGAGCCTGGTTTCCCACTTAACACATGGAAACATGAATATAATCTGTTGAAAGGATAGGAAAGGTGGGGAGGGTTGGTAATAGATTCACATGCCATTCGACGTGACAAATTTTGACTCATTTAATTGAAACAGCATAGGGACAAATAGAAAATGGAGATACAATCATTGAACCAAAATAAGGGGAACAACTTGAACCTTCAGGTCGAGGGGCAAACAAGGATAGTTCTTAAGCTCCACATCATTGACTTTACTAATTCTTTTTAATGGAGCTAAAGCCTAAATCCCAGATAAATGTCTTCAACTGCACAATGCTCAGCTGATTAAAAGAAGGGGTAAAAAGAAATACCAAATACTCTCTAAATTAGAATCACCATCAAATTAACCCCTAATACGGGGCTTTCTATGAGATATGGCAGCGAACCATTTGATTTCAACCAAGATCTATTTTTGAAATGGCAGCACATAAATAAATAAAGTTTTAAAACCCCAAATCAGATTGACATACTACTTTCCTCCCAGTAAAATAAAAGTTGGGATAGAAGGCCGAAATGGAGTAGCCTAAGCATAAATGAAGCACCGACATATCAGGGATCATTCTACTCACACCAAAGCAGGATCCAACCATCTTTACTTTCTACCAAGTGTGAACATGCAATTCAATATTTACCACATGCACGAGCGCACACACACACATTCCGATGAACCAAAAGAAATATAAATATACAGAGATTGAAGAATCGGAGTAAGTGCATCAATTACACTATATAAACGACAGGAGTAATTACCAATTTGAATGCCTGGTTCAACTTCACCACTTGAGGACATAAATCCTTTTTAGATGATTCCTCCGTCCCCATTACAAGTTACCTGCTAGCCTAAGCAATAGCATTTGAGATCACATCACACAGTTTAACCAAAGTTATATAATGACATAAATGCGACTACAAGATGCAAAAACAACTCAACTCAACGCAATATTCTCAATTATCAGGAATCAGCTAGCTGTCAGCTGGAAAAATTAAAGAGCCATTTGAATTCATCATTGAAACACCAAATACAATGAAAATGACTATTTCCTTTAATTCTATGCCGCCTCATCCCCCCCTCGAAAAAAAATAGAAGTGTCACATTTTGACATTTCAAAATCAATTTAACCAATTTTCGATGAACAGTTGACGTATGTTTGCTTAGTTATAGATAATAAATGTATAACCTTCATAAAAGTATGTTAAATGTATTATGTACTACAAACACAACAAACTCCACTTTTGATGCACAACTGTTGAGCATCTAAGCAGAACTTGCTCAGATCACTCTCTCGTCGGTTATCTGTTGTTGTTAGAGTATTTGAAGAGCATAAGTCTAAATTAGTGAAACTTATGCTCTTGTTATTGTAAGCACTTGGATGTCTTCGTGACATACAAAATGAAATTGAACCACCCATAAAGTACACACCACGATGAAACAAAAGTCTAAGGCAGCAGAGAATGCAGACTCACAATCTTTTTTTGTGTTGAGGGCATGTGCCCGATACTGTGGAGGGCATTGGAACATCTTCGGCAAGCCTTTCTAGAGATTGGATGATTGAACCAATGCAACACAATCGCATACTTGCTGAGAAAGACACGCAGTAGCACGACCTACTATAGAGGGGTATTTGCGAACTTACTTTCTCAGCCTTAGAAAAACTTTTGAGGAGGTAACGCTTTCTCAGGTTTTCTGAGTTCACCTAGCCACAAAAAGGATGAATACTAAAGGAACTCTGTTCCGATCAGTCTTACATAGCCAGTTATGCTCCTGATGGTACTCTCTCCATCCCCGTGAAGAGAAGAGGGGCGTGGAATTCGTACTTTCTATTTCAGTTTCTCCCTGGAAAAAGTTTAAACTATTCCAAAATTTAAGCTAAAATATTCATTTTTTTCATGCGAGTATTTTTTCATACTCCTCTTACACGTAATACAAAAAGGCTCTAAATTTACTTCAATTTATAGAGCACTAAAACAATAACTCATAACAAAATGAAGGATGCAAACAAAAACTTAATAATAAGTAAATTTGAAGAACAAGTAGTAGAACCTAATATCTGACCAAATTCAATCTGAGCGAAATTAGCAGTTCTGTGACTAACCGCACCAACCGGCGAAAGTAGAAGAAGCCGTGAGGTTTCAGCTGGAGCCTGTCGCAGATGATTAGCGCCCGCCGGACAAACGTTGACCCGAGTGATTAATCCTAAAACGCAGAAGAACCCATTGGCGGTGGCCGACATAAGCGGAGGAGGTGAGGGGGCTTTTTTTTCCGCCGGGTAAGTAGTACCGACTACCGAGGTATTTGGACATCATTTCATTGGTGTCTGCCGAAAATCTGACAATTAGGATTTAGGACGGAGCCGGTACTTTCTTTTTCTTCTCTTTTTTTTTTCATTAAACCGTTAATTTTGGAAATTATTATTAATAATGTAAATTAGGACGAAATATATATATATATAATGTTTATCAATTAGATTCTATGAATAGTCTAAATGAAAATACACATTTTTTACTTATTTTCTTTTACTCATACACATTAATACATATACTCTTCACATGTTCTCTCTCACACACAATGCACAACTCCACACTCTTTTTAATTTACTAAAATTAATATTTTTTAATTTATTATTTTATATATTATTAATATTTTTAAATAAATATATTATTATTTAATTAATTTATTATGTTTGCACTACAAGTTCTCAGATAAAAGTACTTTTAATTTTTAAATAATCTATTAGTTAAAAATATTTAGGTTGTGTTTGGATGGGTGATTTCTTTATTTGGTTTTTGAGTTTTTGTAATGATTAAAGTAAAAAGTAAGAGAGATAGATAGAAAAACTGTGGGACCAATGAGAGAGAAAAATCAGAAATCAGAAAATCAGGGTAAAAATCATTCATAATTCAAACACTTCCAATTTTGTGGGCACCTTATCGAGTAGATGATCAAATAAATTTATAATTGGTTCAATTTTGAGTAAAAGTTGGAACATAAACACAAGTAACATATTTGTGAATTTAATTGTCTCTGTTCGAGGGTACGGAGTTAAAAATTAAATAATTATTTTTTTTATAATTTATAAAAAACTAATAATTTAACTAAACATATAAAATAGTCTAAAATAAATTGTAGATACATAAAGAGAGGTTATTAGAAAAAGAGGAAGAGGAGGAGTAGTGGGAAGGAAAGAAAGTTATGGTTTGATTTTTGAATTTTTGTAATGATTAAAGTAAAAAGTAAGAGAGATAGATAAACTTGTGGGATCAATAAGAGAAAAAAAATAAAAATTAAAAAATTTGGGTGAAAAACACCCAAGAGAACACACCTTATATTTTTTAAAAAAATTATATTTTCTTTTGCACTATTTATTTGATCATTTTCAATGAATTGTACCAAATTGATCCATATATTATAGATAGTAATAGAATTACATATGATCGTTTTTTTTTTTACTCAATCGAATCATTTAGAATCACTATGTATGATTAAGCTTAATTTGGTTTTAAATCATGTTACATAATTTATTCTTAGAGTAAAATTTTGATGAAAAGTTAGATATGATCGACATTTTAATGAACGCTCAATTATACTCAAAAAGTCAAATCTATTAAGGGTTGCAAAATTATTTCAAGTGTCACGGAATAAATAATAAGGACAATGCTAAAATTGAACGTAAGATCATATAAATTCTTAAAACAAGTCAATTATATTTTAAAAATATAATATAAAATAAAATATGACAAGACCTGAACACTGCCTTCAAGCTTTAAGGAGTGAATGATAAGAGCTCTATTAATGAACCTTATCATTCATCTCATACAACTTTGGTCAAATAAACTATGCTTTTAAGTTTACATGATGTTCATGAAGTAAAGTACACGTAACAAACATTAAGTCATGGACTCTTACAGTAATCATCAAATAAAGAATAATAAGAAGTTTTACTGTCGTAATTTTATCATTTATTCCAAAAAAAACTGTTAAATAAACAAATAAGTTATATTTATAAGTTTTCATATATTCTCATTTGGTAAAAATGAGGCATGTATAAAAAACTACATCAATCCAAACAATACATTGATAGTTACTAGAGATGTATGATAGGATACTAGTAACAAAACCTAATCATCCATCTTATGAAAAATGTCGTATGCTTGTGAAGGAATTTTAATATATCATGAGAAGTTACAACATTTGAGCAGTAAAATGTCGTATGCTTGTGATGGGTTTGATTTTTTGGTTTTGAGATTTTGTAATGATTAAAGTAAAAAGTAAGAGAGATAGAAAGAAAATTTGTGGGACCAATGAAAGAAAAAACTCAGAAATCAAAAAACCCAGGTGGAGAACACACCTGGCCTCTCATTAGTTCACATACAAAAGAAAAATATTTTTGGACTAATCAATGAATATTGCTTTTACTAAAAGGGTTACAACATAAAAAAAATAAAAAATTAAACCCAGCGGCTATTTTGAATCACTATAGTTAGATGGAGGTATCAAACAAGTTTTGAGAACCAACTAAAAGCTCAGGATAAAATATTATTTCTCTGCAAATAGAATTGTCATAATTGAAAAAATATCTAAAAGTGAGCGATTGATGTGATACTTAGGTGTCACATTTACGCTATTTTACACATTTCCTTCCAAGTTTCTTTTTACGTTTTTTAATTATTTCAAATTTTCACCAAATTATTCTTATATTTTTTTATTTTTTTAAATAATATATTATAATTAAAAAAAATACACCGTATATGCCCACAAACACGATATACATAGTAAAGGTATAGTAGAAGACGTGGATGATAAATCACTGCTACATTTAGGATAGCTCAAATTTGTTTGAAGCCTTCTTTCCAACTTATTCAAAAGCATTTTTGTGAGATACTTTTTTCTCTCAATCAGCTTCTATTAGGGGTGGAAATTGAAATGGAATTTTCAATTTTCGTCGATTTTGATCCGAAAAAATTCGATTTTAGAATAATTATTTTCTTTTTGATTTTCGATTTTTTAATTTCCGATTTTTCCATTTTTTTTTTTTGAATCGGAATTAGATTTCAAATTATCGGAATTTCTGATTTTCGATCCGAAAAAAATTCTAATTTATTTCCAAAAAAAATTCAATTCATTTTCGAAAACTTTTCAATTTATTTTCAGAAATTTTTCAACTTATTTCCAAAAAATATTCAATTTATTTTTAAATATTTTTAAATTATTTTTTTCGTAAATTGGTCAAACTTAGGTCCGTAGACAAGTAACTTAATTAAATTCAAATATATGACTAAGCAAAAACCACAAATAATTATCATAATTTTTAGTCTCCCTTTCCATAAAGTATTTTTTTTTATAATTTTGGAATTATAATACTTTATGTTCTAACAATAGTATTCACTTCAAAGTTTGTTGTGCACTTTGATTTGTATTATTTTTGTATTTTTTTCTACTTTTTTCATACAAAATTTAGTTTGAAAGTATTTAATTTATTGAAGAATGTAAAGGTGACTCATTATAAAGGGGTAATTTGCACAGCCCCCCCTCAAGGTTTGGCCAAATTTGTTTGCCCCCCCTCAGGTTTGGCCATTATACAC